>JAXIVD010004623.1:2500-7500 GCA_036785275.1 Cancer borealis | reverse complement strand
TGGTCATAAATCTCTGGTTCTAGTAACATGATTTTTATTTTTCTATAGTGGAACGTGTGCTGTGACGGCATGAAGTGTTCCGTGACGTAGCACGACAGACAGATTTGTCTTTCTTATATATTTGAAAAAATAAACAAAAGAATCCACGCAATGTAGCTCACTCGGCCAAGACGCATTATTTGTTTATTTTCAGAACCTTGTGTAATTATGCAAATGAGGAAGCGTTTTCTGCACGGTGGAGGCGTGTGACCGTCATTCCCACGACCGAGGAGACTGAGTGTTGGGCGTCAGTCTCACTGTCAGTCTTCTCCCGCAGGACATACTTGACCCGCGTGCAGCAAGAGCTTACAGGGCCTTCTCCTTCCCTGAATATATCGAAGCAGTAAAGACAGTCATTACTACTTGGAGTGAGCGTGGACGTGGAAGGAGAAGAAATGAGTCGCTGCCTCGTTCATACCTTTGTCTTTGCTGGTCAATCAATACAACTTTCCGTTTAATGTTTGACTCCACACACTCATCGCTGCTGGTTGTTGAGAAGCGTTATTGAAGGCACGAGCAGCTGTTCTGTTCATTGATTATTGTATTTACTGATTAGTTTAGGGGTGGAGGGTGTGTATGAGGTGTGGTGTTCCTTTCCTCACAAACATTATTATCACTTATCATTATTATTATCATTATCATCCTTATTATATATTTATTCTCTTTTTTGTGGAATGAAGACTGTAGATGAACGGTGATGATATAAAATACTCCTAAAATCAGCCACTTAATACTCAAGTTTATTTTGCTGTCTTTGCGTGAGAAGTAAAGGAAGTTGAAGCTAAAATTAGCCACGTATGACCATCAACATCTGCTCTAATTATTGGTTCTGGGCAGGTGAGTTGATCAACCATCCTCAATAAATTATGTATTTCTGACATAACCACAAGCTAACTGTTTCTATTTTCCGTCGTTGTGAATATCCTTGGATGTGGCAGAATGCGATTAAAATAAAGTTACTGACCCAAGCAGACTCATCCGTTACCCGGAATACTGAATCAGCCCGCCAGCCATTGGTATCTTAAATGTCAAGTTTTTTATCAATCTCAGAACAAGCACATAATGTTTAATGCAATTTGCCAGATGCACAGAACATGCAGACAAAAAGTTACTGAGAGTAGTACAAGTAATCGGTCAACCAAGAAGAGTTGATAGGTAGAGATTATTCTTTGCATCAGGTATTATTGCCACTCTCGTAGAAAACATTACGCACTTTGCAGAGTCAGCAGTAGAGTGAACAATTCCTTTTATATTCCATCATCACTCATCACTTACGTCCTTCACTAGCTGCTCTGCGCTTACCTTTGTTCATTCCTGTTCAACATACCTTTCAAAGCGTATATTTTTCAGATCCTAGAAATTGTGTAACTCATTACTGAACATTGTACATAAACTGTTTCAAATACTTTTCCGTGGAATAAATATATGTGTGAAAATATCTAGTGGCTTTTGACAAGAATAAAAAAAATATGTATATACACCTTCACATGGAAGTCACTGTCACAACATTGCCAAACATAGTCACCTTACAAGCTATTCGTCTCATTACTTTCTTCTCTCACCGCTCTTTCCAGTCTTCCAATCTTCACCTCCGCTAAAGTGTTGCATCACTCATTATAATTGCTATTATCATGGACTGTTTGCTCCTACCTACGTGTTGGGCAACTGCATGCATGAGGAGAGCTTGAAACCTTAAACTTTGTGCACATTTTCATGCATTGTATGCCTTAGAAAGCATAGCATCATAATGGCCATTATTTCATCCTCTCTGCTGGAAAATATGGAGCAATTATTATCACTTAATTCATCATTCCCTACAAATTTAACACGTGCATAGGAAACGTTTTGTTAATATGTAAATTATTCATAGAAGTTGGAAATCCTGCAAGCATGTCTTTGTATCGTATGAAATAAGTTTTCGAATATCCTTCCCGCACATAAAAACATAAGTTGAATATTTCGCATAAACACATGATTGTGGGATTTATAAAGAAAATGTGGTCTTTGCATATCTGGTAAATGAGTCTTGTACACAAGTAGTAGAAGTAAAGATAAGTAAAAACCCGAAGCCAACAGACGTCTTCCAGTTAGTGCAGGTCAGAACCCTCTAATTAGCAAGGTTACTTTTTGCTCTGAACTTGTAGTGACTTAGTAAGATTCTTTTGAGTTTATGAATCTGAAAATTTTTATTTATTTAAAGTTAATGGTGTTGGAAAGGAATGTATGAATCAAACATTTGTACAAACAGTGAATTAGTAATATGATTTTTTTTTTATCCACACCTGAATAATTGTTATGTATATATCGTATTTTTCTGATCAGTGAGTCTAGTCTTCAAATGAGCGTAACAATATACTCTTTAAGGTAAAAGGCTGTGTTGTGTTGGTCATGCTATGTTGTCCTTTAGCCCTTCCTTCTCTTTCTTCTTTCTCTTTCGTTCCTCTCCTTTTGTTCCTTCTCCCACCTCCTCCCCCTCACCACCGTCTGTCACGCAAGCGGATCTTAAGAATAAAAAAGACAACAATGCTTGCATAAAGTAATAAGCCAATGAGACCAATTAAGGCCGCACTTGACTGTACAAGACGTAATTACGATGTAAATTAGTGTGCCCCCTGCGAGGCGGCGGCGGCCTCACGCAGCTTGTTGGATCTGCTGGCCGCTGTGTCTCGACGGAAGGGCAGGGATGCAGGTGTGTGTGTGTGTGTGTGTGTGTGTGTGTGTGTGTGTGTGTGTGTGTGTGTGTGTGTGTGTGTGTGTGTGTGTGTGTGTGTGTGTGTGTGTGTGTGTGTGTGTGTGTGTGTGTGTGTGTGTGTGTGTGTGTGTGTGTGTGTGTGTGTGTGTGTGTGTGTGTGTGTGTGTGTGTGTGTGTGTGTGTGTGTGTGTGTGTGTGTGTGTGTGTGTGTGTGTGTGTGTGTGTGTGTGTGTGTGTGTGTGTGTGTGTGTGTGTGTGTGTGTGTGTGTGTGTGTGTGTGTGTGTGTGTGTGTGTGTGTGTGTGTGTGTGTGTGTGTGTGTGTGTGTGTGTGTGTGTGTGTGTGTGTGTGTGTGTGTGTGTGTGTGTGTGTGTGTGTGTGTGTGTGTGTGTGTGTGTGTGTGTGTGTGTGTGTGTGTGTGTGTGTGTGTGTGTGTGTGTGTGTGTGTGTGTGTGTGTGTGTGTGTGTGTGTGTGTGTGTGTGTGTGTGTGTGTGTGTGTGTGTGTGTGTGTGTGTGTGTGTGTGTGTGTGTGTGTGTGTGTGTGTGTGTGTGTGTGTGTGTGTGTGTGTGTGTGTGTGTGTGTGTGTGTGTGTGTGTGTGTGTGTGTGTGTGTGTGTGTGTGTGTGTGTGTGTGTGTGTGTGTGTGTGTGTGTGTGTGTGTGTGTGTGTGTGTGTGTGTGTGTGTGTGTGTGTGTGTGTGTGTGTGTGTGTGTGTGTGTGTGTGTGTGTGTGTGTGTGTGTGTGTGTGTGTGTGTGTGTGTGTGTGTGTGTGTGTGTGTGTGTGTGTGTGTGTGTGTGTGTGTGTGTGTGTGTGTGTGTGTGTGTGTGTGTGTGTGTGTGTGTGTGTGTGTGTGTGTGTGTGTGTTTTTAGGTATGTGTGTACGCTACTTGTGTGTGGGTGTAAGTGGGTGAGTTTATTGGTGGCTGAGAGAGAGAGAGAGAGAGAGAGAGAGAGAGAGAGAGAGAGAGAGAGAGAGAGAGAGAGAGAGAGAGAGAGAGAGAGAGAGAGAGAGAGAATTATTAAGCACGCAAGTCATATAGACAAGTAAACATTTATCAACAACGAATCTCCCTCACCCACCCGGTTTGGCAAGAAGCACACCCTTTTGACTGTCTAAGGAGGCTGTGTGGACCATCCATTGCTGTCTAGTGTATCCTAACTCCTAAGGACATTTCGCAACACTTATCTATAACCTATACATGGGAGAGAGAAAAAAAATCTAAACACAAAGGGTAAATCACCATACTTAACAGTCTGGATGAAATACTGTGAAAAAGAGTAAGAAAGAGAAGGAGAAGGAGAATTTTGCAAGATTTCGTTTACTTTCCTGTTAAAAAATATAACACGTGTCTCATTAGTGTTCCTTATCTTGGCACGTTTTCTTTCATGTTTTCAGTATATTTGTTTAAGTTATCTTGTGTGGTTAATTTTGTTGGTGTGCTGCGTCATTTTTTACCCCCATGAAGTTTAGGATTCTGTTACTCCTCTTTACGTAAAAGTGAGAAACTGCTGGGCATCTGGAGGACATTAATCAAGCCACACGTTTCCTCACCTGCAGTAAATGTTTCAATGTCAACTCTTTTCTCCTCTAAGGTTTCTCTCCTAATCGCTAATGTCACTTCCCACAAGATTAATTTTTCATGGTGATTAATGCTTCAGGTCTCACTCACTCACTCACTCACTCACTCACTCACTCACTCACTCACTCACTCACTCACTCACTCGCTCACTCACTCACTCACTTACTAGTTTTCTTACGTGCGAAGTTAGTCTTTTTTCTTGATTTTGTAATGACAGTCAATAGTTCAGTGTTTTGTACGTTATCCCTCACTACTTTCTTTTCTGGTAATTTTTATATAAGTGGGAGGAGATTCTTATAAGTAGCTTTAGTTTTTGTTTATCTAACTTATGCCAAAGACCAGTTTCTTGACAGTCGCAGATTTTAAGTAAGACATCATTCCTTAAGCTCACGATTTCCCGTCACCGTTATTAGTGCTTCGTCAGCCTTCCTTGATGCGAGGGTCACGAGGTGCGGTGCGTGGACAGTGAGGCAATGTCATGGTCCTTCATCTCTGTCCTATAATTAACCCTTAAAGCAGGAGGATAACGAGTGAAGGCTGGTAGTGTCGCTGTGCCCGCCAAGTGCGCCCTAGGGGAAGGCACGACTCCACCGTATGTCCAAGGGCACCATAAAGGAGGAGGCACGACCCCACTGGGAGTACGCAGCTCACGTGGTGCAGCATAAAGGAGTCTATATCTTAAGGCAAT
>JAXIVD010004622.1:0-34556 GCA_036785275.1 Cancer borealis | reverse complement strand
GTGAACTTATTATCAATAGGAAAACATAGTCGGCTTTACCTTAGCGGCGTTCTGCTGATCGATACAAGGAAAACGTAGCGTGGTCAATTACTTAAAGGGGAGACTAGTATATTTTATCCTATAACCATCACAGCAAAACTAATACAATTGATACTAATTATAACCTTTCCACCAAACGATCACATTGAATAGGGGGATGAAAGTGTCTCTATAACCATATCAACTTTCACTGCGAGGCAAGAGATCGTAAAAGGAAATAAGAAAACAAGATAATTCAATATTTTCACCTCAGGCGTAGAATTAAAGGAAGTATTGAAGGTCTAGCACAAATTGTTTCCATGTTTCTGTCCCTCCCTCTCTCTCCCTCCCTCCCTCCCTCCTCCCTCCCTCCCTCCTTCCCTCCTTCCCTACTAACTACCTTACCTCTTCCCTGTCTTTCCTATAATCTCCCGTCTTTATTCCTTCCTTTCCTACATATTATTTATCATACTCTCCCTCCCTCTCCTCCTTCGCCTATCATTCTTCTCTTCTCTCTCTATCTCTCATCTACCTTACGTCCCCTTACTGCCTATCTCTATAACTATATTTGACCCTTTCTCCTCCTCTTCCTCCTCTCCTCCTCTCCTCCTCCTCCTCCCCTCCCCCCTCCCCTCCCCTTCTCCTCCTCCTCCACCTACAATTCACATTCCCTTCCCTAACCTTACCTTACCTTCCCTTACTACCTAGAGAGAGAGAGAGAGAGAGAGAGAGAGAGAGAGAGAGGAGAGAGAGAGAGAGAGAGAGAGAGAGAGAGAGAGAGAGAGAGAGAGAGAGAGAGAGAGAGAGAGAGAGAGAGAGAGAGAGAGAGAGAGAGAGAGAGAGAGAGAGAGAGAGAGAGAGAGAGAGAGAGAGAGAGAGAGAGAGAGAGAGAGGAGAGAGAGAGAGGAGAGAGAGAGAGAGAGAGAGAGAGAGAGAGAGAGAGAGAGAGAGAGAGAGAGAGAGAAGAGAGAGAGAGAGGAGAGAGAGAGAGAGAGAGAGAGAGAGAAGAGAGATAATGAGAGATAGGGTGCTTTGTGTCCGTCTTTACCTGTACACTTCATACCTGTTATTGCTATCCTTATACCACCACCACTACCACCACCACTACCACCACCACCACCACCACCACCACCACCACCTACTACTTCTACTACCAACAACAACATTATCTTATCAATCTCAACTAAAAAAAAAATATTAAACAAAGTAAAACAAACAAAAAAAACTAATTCCATACACATTATTTTTATTTTCTTCACTAAATAAACTCTCACAGATCATTAATTTTCATCCTCCTGCATTTTTCATAGTATTTCATTGTTTTCCTTTTTCCATCGTGACGTGTAATGAGGCTGTTTATATCACGAGACACTTTAATTGGTCATCCCTTTAATATTTTAGCAGCAGGTTATTTCCGCTGAATGGCTTGATGAGGGGGGGAGGGAGAGGGAGAGAGAGAGAGAGGGAATGGATGAGGAGTGGAGAGAAAGGGAGAGGGAGAGGATGGGAGTAAGGAGTAGGATGGGTGGGGAGCAAGCATGTGCGTGTGTGTGTTTGTGTGGTGGGTGTGTTGTTTAGGGTTGTTAGGGGGGGGTGAGGTGGGTGGGGGTGATATCAAAACACCAGATGTTACGTGATTTTAAACCCGTCACACCCACCATTCCCTATAAAGTGGCGGAGATCACACGCCCATCACCACCCACACCCACAGCCACCCACGCCTACTTTAACTACTCCAACCACACGCCTAACCTAACCTAACATCATTTAACTACTTTGAAGGACATTTAGGACTCATGGTAAATCTTAAATCTTATACAGACAGACATACAGACATACTGACTTCATGGCAATCCCTGACAGGCCTCCCATACTGGCTAATTACAGCTAATAATGGGAAGAGTTAATGGGGGGTGAACAATGGGGGCGCTAGGAGGACAATGGAGGGAGGGAGGAAGGAGGCGGCGAGGAAGACACCCGATACTCCTCCTCCCTTATATAAACAAAAGCATAACCACCTCCTCACCCCTCCACACACACGCACACACTCACTCACTCACTCCTACAGTCACGTGGAAGATAGGAAAAAAAAGAGAGGAAAAAAAAGAAAGTCGATTCCCTGTCATTACTGCAACTCAATCCGGTTAAAGAAAAGATGAGAGAGAGAAAACAAGAAAAGAAAAGTCACTTGAAATTATATGTCTTTGGGGGTAAAAAATGCGCATATATAAAGGAAGTCAATGTTTGATGTCTTTGTTTTCATGAAGTCAACGTAAATAGGAGTAAGATTATAGGCTTGTGCTCCATCTGTCTTGTGTGTGTGTGTGTGTGTGTGTGTGTGTGAAGGTTAAAACACAGGCTAGCTCGGACACGCTAATAGGTTTAATTGCGTGTTGCCTTGACTCTTGACTGCAACGGACGTGGTGACGGGCTTGTGTGGTGAGGGGAAGGGAAGGGAAGGGAGGAAGGAAGGGTACGGAAGGGTAGATGAAGAAGGAAGGAAGGGTAGGGTAGATGGGAAGGAAGGAAGAGTAATGTAGATGAGGAGAGAAGGAAGAAAGACAGGAAGGATGATATTTAAGAAGTATTTAAGGTATGCTCGAGGAGGAGGAGGAGGAGGAGGAGGAGGAGACTCACTTTGACACCAAACTGCTGCCCCTCAATCATGACAGAAGAAAATCGAAATATCAGAGTAATAAGCATCTTTACAGCAGAATATTCCCCGTTATGAGATCCAATTCTACTTCCATCATGGCGTGTAGGGGGATCGAAAACTATTTACATTTCCGAATCTCCGAATTTTGCCGCTGGGTGCCGAAGATTGATCCAATTCACAAACGTGGCTGAGAGACGAATTTTCTAAAAACTTTGCGGTAAAAAAAGATATATATACTACCTCTTTATATAACCCAATGCTCACTGATATGAATTAAGATTGATAAGTTAAAGATAGGAAAGGTTAAATTTTGATATTTTGTTGTGTATTCTGTGTTGGATAAAAAATGCAGATGGATAATTGAGAGAAGATTATTTTTGTGGTGTATCGCGGGTGGGCGGGTGGCAGCGCTGGGAGCAAGTCTTGGTTTGATCATCATTATTGGAACATAATTTACATTTTTATTGTATCCTGTGATATTGCATTGAGCAGGGAGGATGGGAGGCTGGGAAGGGTGGCTTGGGACGAGGGAGAGAAGGAGGAGGGATAGGAAAACACGGAGGAAGATGAGAGAAGTGGAAGGAAAGTGATACGTGGAAGAGGAGGAGGAGGAAGAAGAGAATTTTCCGGGTTAAGATAGGAAAGAAGGATTTTGTGAGAGGAAATATAGAAGAAAAATACAAAGATAGTTGGTATTAATTGTACGTGACTTTGATATATATTTATTTTTTTTTGTTCTAGGCTTATAATCTTCAACCTTTTCTTTCTTTCTTTTTATTCTTCCTTTTCCTTGTCAACTTTCATTCCAACTCTTTTCTCTTCTAGAACAATTAACAGGATTTTGAAATACATCATAACTTCACAAGTATATTTTATTTGTGATTACGTGAGAGTAGAATAAAGTATACATGTTAGTTATAAATACAGTTTACATTTTATATTCATTTATGTATGGGATTAATAAGCCATCTATACTTTTTTTCATTATTATTTTTAGACTTTTACTCGTAGGATTCCAAGACAGTAATGATAGGTAGCCTTTGTTTTTTAGTATCTTCAAGTGTCTATAGGAAATGGCCACTTAAACCATTGCTTTGGCACACTTTCAAAACAAATGAAGATCACCTCCTCGTACGGTCCCAAGTTGTTTCCTTAATATGCCTTTCAAGCGCACTTCTCGGCCGGAATTGCGTCGTTAGCTGCACAGACTACTTGGCGCAGATTCTCACGAGCTGCCATCATTTGAGCCTCTGTGAACACCTGTTAAGAAAAGACGAATAAGGTGAAATTGAATGAAAATTAAATCAGATGAATAAGATGGACAAGATTAATAATTTAACAAAATAATAATGAATAGTTTTAACAAAATGAATTGGTCGAATTAGATGAAGATGAATAAGAAAAAAGAAAAAATATATAAAATGAATAAGATATATAATCGAGATTTATAACCTAAGATGGATAAAAAGAAAACGAAAGAGATCAAATAAGATGAAGAGGCAGAAATGTTATGATTTTTTTTTAAGTTCAATGACTTCTAACACCTCAAAACCAGACTACTGAATAGATAAAAGTACTAAACTAACACACAACTATCATTAACCACCAATCATCCTTCATTACTTACTCATTATCATTAAGTAATCAACAAAAACGAATCACTTATCACTAATTAGCTACTTACGTATCAATTATCATCATTAGGTATTTATCATTATTATTATACTTATACTTACGTCATTGATAAGGATCCAAGGGGCGGACTCAAGGGATTGGGCGAGTTGCTTTTGTTTGAGTCCCGTTTGGTGGAGGAGGAACTGACCAGTGAAGGAGTTGGCGCAGTTGGCAATGACGTTGTAGTCGGTGTTGAACTCATCGGCACACTGAGGAAGGGAAGGGAGGAGGAGAGGGAGAATAGAGAGGAAAACAAGGGAAAGAGAAAAGGAGAGGAAAAGATAGATAGAGAATGTGACGGAAAAAGTGAGTTATTACAAATGAGAATTGGTATTTCATTAGATAGGTTTAATTTATCACCTAAAATTGGCACTCAGTCACCTACTCACTCTCACTCACTCTTGTGCCTTTTCTTTTCGTATATTTCATTGGAAGTGGCTATTTAAACCGACTTTATTTAATGTATGTAAGAAAAATAATAACAGTAATAATAATAAGCAGAATAAAACTGATAATAGTAATGAAAATATAACAATGGATAATACTTCTCTTCTTTTTTTTTCTTTTTTTTTATAGAATTGCACTTACCACTTGTCCCATGGCAGCCCCTTCAAACTTTTCCATGATACAGTTTGAGAATCCCATGTACTGCTCCACGGTGGGGATGATCATCTTGGCGCACATCATCATGTTGTTACCCACACACTCCGCTGGCCCGTGAATACACTCAAACTTAAACCCATTCTCGATGTCCACAGTCTCCTGCATCAGACAGAAACAGAATCATTACCAATATTAACTAAAGATTCGTCAATGTTATTATATTCCTTTTTGTGATATAATATTAATTGGTTCTACTTCCTTGCCTTCTCCTTTACTGATCTCATTATTAGGTTGAATAAACATTATTCAAGAGACTCTACGGAAAGAATGTACGAAGGATTTTTTAATATTGATTGTGCAGCCAGAGACGATAATGATTAGAGATATAGTTTAAAAAATCAATGATAATAATGATAATATTAATACAACAGCAAGCTAAAACCACAAAATCAATGCTGAATAAAACAAACTCGTAACAGATGGTAGACACATTGCATTCCCCGGGCTGAGACTTACCGTAGTTCTGCCGTATAGATACAGATCCACAGCAATGTAATCCTTGAGCTCCAGCCAGAGAGGATACAGCTGCTTGGTGAAGAAGTTTTGGCTCTTGGGTGATAGACTCTCGTAGTACACGGACACCTTTGTCTTTTTAATCTGCTGGGTCAAGAGAGGGAGGGAGTGATGTGGAAGTACGTATAGATCATTTCAGTGATGTAGGTTTTAGTTAGTGAATTCAGTGTATAGAAGTTATTATAATTCAAGATAACATATGTTAACTAAATCAAACTGTTAGGATGTATGTATGTTTGTGTGTGTTACTTAGGTCATGTATCTTTGCAGTGTGACTGAATCTCCTCCACTCACCATGGGAGGCGCACCGAGCACCAGCGGGACGAGGGCGAGCAAGAGCAAGTATCGGAGAGCCATGCTGAAGGTTGTGTTGACTGATAGGAAAGGTGTGTGTATGTATACCCATCTTCCACGCTACTCTCATATATATATATACACCCATAAAGTTTTAACTAAGCCACTTGCTAATAATAATATTTAATGAATAATTATGAAAGATTGTACTAATTATATATACGTTTATGTAACTTATAATTGCGATGATAATGTGATCTATTTATTTATTTATCATTCCTAATATAGAATCCCTTTTCCTTACAGAAAGAACCTCACGTGTAGCAGCAGGAGCCCAGTACAGAGGAGAAGAAATAGAGACAGGGGGTGGAGGAGGGGGTGGAGGTCTCTGGTTTAGTGAGTCCGGAAGAGAGTTCCAGTCAGTGTAAGGGATGACTCGAAGATACTGATTGACTGTTTAGTTTAGTGTGTCATACGTGCAATGAAAAAATACTTTATAAATATTTTACTTTATTTTGTATACTTTATAAATATTTTACTTTATTTTGTATATAGTATTTATACAGTTTTGAACACAGGTGTTGCTGGAATTGCATCTTGATGCATTCCACTCCTAAGATCCCGTTACTCTTCTGTAAATCCTTTGCCCCTTTTCTCATACAGCTGCTTTGCATTTTCCAGACTGATGGCGGCGGCACACGACTGGACGATGATCGCGAGAGCTGAATATGGGGGAGGACTTGCTGCTGGAATAAAGTAATGTCCATAAAGTAAAAAGTCTTTGTCGAATTCAAAATTAATAAAGATCTTAAATTGAGGATTGCAATATATTATTACTTACCTACATGAGTAAATAAAAAAAAAAGCCTTTGGCAAGTTTAAGGAGCACTTTAAGTGTAGCTCCGCTGTCCCTTGAAGTCGGCATTTTTTAGATTAAAGCTATGAATGACTTCTGGCCAAAATAGTTACAAAAAATTAATAGCCTAATAAGAGTTTGATGAGGAATGTTTGAAAAACTGAGGTAAGTGTTTACGAAGAAAGTACGAGTAAAATTGTGTGTCCTAGGAGGAGAGGAAGGCCAGTTGTAAGATGGAAGGACAGGGTGTGAAGCAATGCACGAGTTGCTGATAAAGGGAAAGGGATTGAACTAGCAAGGAGGGACTGTCTGGATAAGGAGAGAGAGGCGTCAGAAACTATAGACAACACGTAAGGATGAAGTGAGAAATGAAGTGTAGAGGAGAACTGGTGTTACGAGAGTTAGCTGGTTAAGCAGAGCATTGTGTTGAGGTAGAGAGAATGGAGTAAGACCGATTGGTGAACAGAATAATAGAATCTGATGCAAGTGGTGTAAGGTTGAGAGGAAGGACAACCACTAGCACAAGTCAGTCTCTTCAACGACCCAACAGTTAAAACATAATTTAACACCGATCCCCTTGTTCAGGTATAGTAACGCTAAACACGATAGTCTAAAATTGACAACCACACGCTAACTTATCTAACTCACACCTGGCTATTACTTAACCATACCAATACCAGCACACAGCGCCCCATCACAGCCACACACCACACCACCACACCCTCGCCATGGGCCTCACGCCCCTCCACGCCACACACTAGCACCACCACTACCACTCACCACAGTCACACACCACCCCCACCACACACTCGCCACATCCGCAGCCACATCCGCAGTCACACGCCACCACACCCTCACCACAGCCGCACCACCGGCCACACACCAGCACAGCCACACTACCACCACTCTCTCGCCACGTGCCTCACACCCCTCTACGCCACACACCACCACACCCTCACATCACCTACCTCGTCACGCTGCAAGTCACGCCACACGCCACAAATCCTGAAGAAAGAAATATAATTTAACATCACACCACCAATGTTCTACCTAACGATATAAACCACAGATAGACTTTAAATCATGGTTCTCAATGTATTACCAACCCAAGACAGCCTACAACAACCAAGCTAATCCACACTCACCTCCTCTCTGCCTGCCGTCTTCCGCCTTAGTGACCACGGCACCGGGTTTCCTTGCCACCTCACCTCACCTTCCTTCCACACCTCCACTGAAACCACAGGAAACAAGCATAAAACAACCACTTGTTAACCGATAGTTGTGTTGTATTATCATGACGCTGTACTTCTCCTCTGCTCCTTCCATACATTGAATATATGTGAGGAAGTGTAATGGAGAGTTACTGCAAGCAATTAAGTGACTGGATGTGATGTTTTTTCTATTGTTAGTTAGTTAGTAAGTTTGCCTCGTCACATCCTACTTCACATACACACACACACAGGTAACAACACTTGGCTAATCACCACCAATCACACCTACGTACCTAAGTAATTATATACCTGTATGGAGTTAATTGATTATTAGGGTATTTATGTAATCAAGCAGGTGAGGCTATGATTACTTTGCATTAGTCACATTCTATCAACATTCTATCACACATCAATTATGCATTAGACAATTTTTTTTTTTATTATTTTGTATTTTTCTTACTGTAAATGTATATGCCGAATGGTTGTATTAAAGGTTATTATTATTATTATTATTATTATTATATAAACACAAAGCGAGAACAAACAGCAGCAGACTTATTATTGACCTTTTTAACGCAACTATATAATTTTAAATGACACGTTGGATAGTAAAGACCATTAGCTTATTTCAGCACAAAATGACCACTGAGAAAATCCATAATAAATCATTATACAACGTCAGTCTCAAAAATAAGTTACTATAATGAAAAAAAACAAATAAAAACTCAGTTAAGTTAATAATTAAGCCTTAATTAGGGCTACTTAGCAACACAGCCACATTGACTATCTGTGGCGGCACTTTTAGGTATAATTAAGAGAGATTAATTAAGGGTTATGACGTAGCCTAATGTACAAATTCCAATGTAATTATATTTTCTTATTCATTCTCGACCATATGGTGTCAAATTTTACTAGGTCACATGAGTGGTATTATTAATTACCACAAACACGCTAATGATCTAATTAAATCACTGAGTTTGATTTAGTTAACATATATTGAATTATAATAACATAACTTCTATACACTGAATTCACTAACTAAAACCTACATCACTGAAATGATCTATACGTACTTACACATCACTCTCCCTCCCTCTCTTGACCCAGCAGATTAAAAAGACAAAGGTGTCCGTGTACTACGAGAGTCTATCACCCAAGAGCCAAAACTTCTTCACCAAGCAGCTGTATCCTCTCTGGCTGGAGCTCAAGGATTACATTGCTGTGGATCTGTATCTATACGGCAGAACTACGGTAAGTCTCAGCCCGGGGAATGCAATGTGTCTATCTACTATCTACTTACCACTTACCTCCCTCACCATCTGTTTCAACTTATAGCCAAGAATTACCACTTAAAGACCACTTATCTATAACCTCTTTCACCTGTAACTTACTTATTCCATTAGACTATAAAGTTATTGAACGGGTTGTAAATGACAGGTAAAAATTAATTATAAAATATATTTACATGAATTGGAAAAATAATATATTGTAAAAAACATAATTAAATCATTAATGTCTTGGCAATCTCAATTTGACTTAACGTAATTTTATAGACCTGAGTTGAACAGTGAAAAATATTTACTTAAAGCCCTACCATCAACTTTAAAAGCATTAGTAATCAAACATTTGTTACACCCACAAGGTCAATTCTACAACTAACTAATCATCAGCTTCAAAATATAGATTAAAAAAAAGAGGCAGTAAGCAGATCCAAACCATAAAAATTTTCACCGATAATAACACAAACACTTCTAAGATACGATTCTTAACCGATAAAAAAATTAATACAAACAGCTAGAACTAACCTTAACGATAGGGATACAACGAGGTAGTTAGTAGAACACGTAGAACAAGAAGAACAGACTCCCGGCAGACCTCAGAGTTCATCTTTAGTTCAGTTTTGTTGGGTAAGTCTCGCTGATTTCCTCCTCGTTACACTGTTCCCTTCCTCACATTTCCTTCTGACCTTCACGGGCTTTAAAGATGCATCTGTTTCCTCTTCTTTGACCTTCACTTGATTTTTTCTTGGGGTTTTCTTGGCTTTTCCTATCTGGTCATTCTTTGGTGTTGTTTTCTTTGGTTTTGTTGTCTTGGTTTCTACATCATTAGTGGTTTTTTTGGGTCTGGTTTCTCTTGTCTTGGTTTTAGTTTTGGTTTCTTCATTCTGTTCCTTCGTTTCTTTCTTGTCCTCCTGTTTGTTCTGAGTCTTCTTTTTCCTCTCTACTTTATTCCTTGAACTGGCATCTGAAAGCACCATTGAATAGGAAGGATTAGTGGAATGTAGGATTTTAGTTTATACAATTATATATATCTTGCCTGTTTTACCCTTGTGGAACCCTTGAAATAGTTTTGATGTCTCAGGAAACCCTTACATAACAATTATTAAATTAAATTAATACTGCCCGGAAAATACTGGTATGTCAGTATAACGGATAGGTACACATCCCTAAATACACACACACACACACACACACACACACACACACACACACACACACACACACACACACACACACACACACACACACACACACACACACTCAGCTGACACCTGGCAATGTAATCTGATTGTGGTTCCGATTAATAATTATAATACTTAGGGCACCAGTTGTGTTATATATCACGTATATATATGTACTACGCTCATAGTGCTACACTTGTTAACATCTCGCTGATGTAGTTTGGTGTTAACAAGTGTACCATTATGAGCGTAGGTAAAGGTAATAGGCCTGTAGACTACACATCAAATGACACTACTTTAGGAAGGTCATATAGTGTGAGAGACTTGGGAGTTCAAGTAAGCAGTGACTTGCGCCCCAGGGAACAGTGTATTATAGCTAGAAATAAGGCCAACAAGATACTGAGATTTATTGAGACAAATAGGAGTTTGTGATGTGATGTATGATGTGATGTTATGTGTGTGATGTGATGTGATGTGATGTGATGTGATGTATGATGTGATGTTATGTGTGTGATGTGATGTGATGTGATGTGATGTTGGCGTTACACTCACCTTTAGGCTTAAGGCGACCCGGCTCCCCCTTGAACCACATGGTGCGCTTGTTGTGGTCTACCATGTTCTTCATCCCGTCCTGGTAATAACACTGAAGCCAAGCCTGAAGAACACAACACAAGACTCAACATTACTATCATTGTGGATGGACATCATTTTCAACTATTTTAAATTTCCATCGCTACCCAACAATATATAATTACACTGAAGACAAAATTTCCATTCCTCGTCAATATCTCGCACATCTAGAGAGAGAGAGAAGAGAGAGAGGGGGAGAGACGTTGCATATTAAGTGTGTGTGTGTATTAACTCACCCTAAATGCAGCATACTCCTCTTCATTAGCGTCAGGGTCAACATTATAACCCTTTCCTCCACCACTCAGGTTAATCACTTCCTTAGGCAAGATGTGACACAAGTCCAACAGGTCTGGCTTCACTTCAGTCTCCTTTACATCTTCTTCCTTCACTATCCACTCACTCACTTCTTCCTGCTTCACTTTCTTCTCCTCTATCTCATCTTCTTCCTTCACCTCATTCTGAAACCACTTGCTAAACACTTCTTCTTGTTTTACTTTACATTCCTTCTTCACATCTTCCTGTTTTACTATACATTTCTTTGCTTCTTCCTGCTTCACCTGTTCCTCGTACCACTTGCTGACAGGATTCAATTCACTCAGTACCTCCCGTGCCTCGTCAAAGGGAGGAACACTGCATCTGAAAGCCATGGAAAAGTTAAGGAAAGATTTCACAGATATTCAAACCATAAACTTTGCAAATTAATGATGTTTGTTAGTCTTTGTGATAACTTTTTCCTCTTTGAATTATAAAAATGATGCATTATTTCACCGGTTACAGTAGGACCTCATAGTACGAGTTAAAATTTGCAGTACGAACATCCCTGGTAAGTTTCAGCTCAAAGTAATTTAACACTCGGAATATTTTGTCAACTTCCGCAAAGCATAGGTGTTATTACTGGAGGAAGGGGGTAATGTTTTTGGTTGGTCAGAAATTTTTAGGTGACCAGTTAGTCTCACCACCCCACCCCAACCCCCATAATCCCACCCCAACCCCCATAATCCTACCCCAACCCCCATAACCCTACCCCAACTTTACCCAATACCAAACCATGCATAACGTAAACTAACATGATGGTTGTAGGAATAGCTTATGAGAACTTACATGCACAGCTGTCATTTCAATAGACTTTTCTTATAATGTGTACGACAGTAATGTATATAATCAGCCATCAAAATCATCTTAAAACTAACATTATACTGAACAAAATACCCAAAAAAATAGTGATAATAGACAAGATACACCTATAATCTTAACATAGTCTTCACACATACCTGTATAGAATTTCAGCTCGTAGGTAATTTCCGATGCCATTGAAGAACTTTTGGTTAAGCATTGCCTCACAAATAGGTCTGTTGAACGCTGCATACTTAAGGTTGTCCAGAACATTGCTTCTAAACGCCTGGTACTCAAACATTGGGTCTGGGCCGCGGTCTGAGCCCCAATCACCTTCTATCTCCCATCGACCAAACCGACGGTAATCCACGAAGCTTAACACCATTGGAACCGGTTCGCTGATAGTGTAAAACCTGTAATATAGTGTTTATTTTAAGTATATATGTCATGAAACCACATTCCCAGTACCTGACCTAAGGAAGAGTAAATTATGGTTATATTACAGAATCTTGCATCTCTGAACACCTCATCTCCATAAGTCATTTTTCATTTTATCTTTTATCAAATGAACTAAATTGAACTTTTCATAATTTAAGTTGATCTAACCTACAACACCACAAGTCAATGCTAGATTCAAGGAGGTTATTCAAAAGTTATAAATAATTAGACTGACGAGATTTGCACAATGAAACAGCTAAGAATATATTGTCTCCCAGATGTGTTTTATAATAATAATAATAATATCATTTAATCTAACTCTACAACAAACAAGACTTTTAAAAAAATACAACTAAATCACATAAACAACATTAAGTAAAGTATGTAAGTATTCAGTCACAATAAATAAACAAATAAATACCATAATACCCAACAATAACCAAGCCAAACCTAACCCCTATAATAACAATAAACATTAAACAACTTACTGTAAATGTGCGTGTTTATGCAGCTCAGTAACTTTCGTATATTTAAAACTTCCAGACATACCAAAACGGAACAGAATACTAAGTGTCTCTCCTCCTTTACCCTCCTCCTCTTCCTTCTTCGCCTCCTCCTCCTCCTCTTCCTTTTTCTTACCCTCCTCCTCCTCCTTCCCCTTCATCAGTATCACCTTCAGTTCCTTTCCTCTCGACTCTGCCTTCACCCTGTACACTTTTTTGTCCCATTTTACGTCTGGGTTCTTGGTTGACACTTCAGATTTGATTACTCGTCCTCCAAATAATGTTCTTTTGCCTATAGTAGTGATGAATTTAGCTGCCAAGTGAAGCTCTGGACCTTCAGGCATTATGAAACTTGTTTAGGGCAACGACGATCCTTGGCATCCTATGTGTCCTGGTGAAGTCCTGTGAGGGTATCATAGGCGAGAAATATTTCCTGTCTTCTTGAGGAAGGCGCTGGTGAAACGGATGACAGCTGGTTGTGGTGGCTGCTGCTGCTAGCAGAGTGGACAGGTCAAAGGTGTTTAGGTTCAGGGTCAAGAGTTGGGAGTGGAGTACAACAAGGTGAGAATGGTAACTCGAACACTGTAGTAACAAGTGTTCGATAGTGTGAATATTCCTGCAGCAGGGGCAGTGTGGGTAAGGGGAGTCAGGGGGCAGACGCAGGCGGTGCAGGTGACGACTGACGAGTGAGTAGGAGTGACACGCAAGTGTTGTGTAATGTGTGGCGGAGGCGGGTGAGGGCAGCATCTAGGGCGCGGGATTGTTTCCGTATCCCCACGGCTGTGGAGAGGAGTCCCTACGGTATTGTAGCATGGATGTGATGTGGAAGGCATCATGGAATGTGTTGTCCCAGGCAGAGCGGCAAACACGAGAGATGATACGTTTTGCCGTGGAGAGAGGAAGGGGGAAAGGTGTTATGTTTACATCCGACAAGGCTGTCTTGGCGGCGGCGTCACCGACCTCGTTACCTGGAACACCTGAGTGTGCCACCCACTAGGTGATGTTCCACATCTCTTATCAATAAACCGTTTATCATTATTATTGTTATTATTATTACCATGCATGGGTTAAAATGTCAATATAACTTTAATACTCCCATTATATATGTAGATATATTCCTTACTCTGAAGAAACGTGTGAAGGCAGTTCATTGAAGGGAACATGTGGTCTGAGCCTTGTATCGGCATTCTTTCCTCCATTATAAAGGTGTTGTAAGGTTGTTCTTCCAGGTGAATAGGAAGGCCGGCCGGGTGAGGCTGAGGAAGACACTGACTATCACCCAAAGGAAAGGATACTTGATTTATTTTGTGTCAGTTTGGGTTACCTGATGAAAACTAAACATTTAGAATTACCTTATTGAATATACTTGCCTTTCATTGTAGAAGATTAACCAAATATTAGGTACTAGTTTCTCTCTCTCTCTCTCTCTCTCTCTCTCTCTCTCTCTCTCTCTCTCTCTCTCTCTCTCTCTCTCTCTCTCTCTCTCTCTCTCTCTCTCTCTCTCTCTCTCTCTCTCTCTCTCTGAATAAAAGCACAATTATATTTTTCAATGTATTTCATAATAAATTAAAACAAATGGAGAAATACAACATATTCCCTGTTCAGCATGTTTTACAAAACTCATATGTAAATAGAATTTCAGGAAGATGATTTCTGAAATTTCCTTCATTTGTACTCGAGACACAAACTTTTCTACTATGTACTAGGATAAGAAAGAAAAAAGTATAAATTGTATATAAAATAATATTCCGTCTACTTTTAAATCATATAACCCGATGGAGGTACATACACATGTACACATGGGTGAAATGTGTGGTGAGTGTACAGTGAGGTTACATAAGGTTAGAGGGAGTAGCTGCTAAATGATCCTCGTTACCTCAATTTTTGTACGTGACTGTAAGCACACGTCAAGGAAGCTAATCAGGTATTATTAGCGTAATGAGGGAAGGGGAAACCCAATTAAAATGAATCCCTGTTTCCATCATTACAGTTGTACCATAATTTCCACTAAATGAACATTAATTCTTTCGTACATAGAACCTTGACACATACACACATACACGCACACATTCACCACTAAATTGACACTGCCTGAGTGATCTGTATCCCGTTAAGAATCCGTACAAGCAAACATTGACCGAGTATACAGAGAACACAAAATACTTTTCCTTCTTATCAAATAAATTGTTCACTCGGCTGCCTCTTCCACCAAGTACAAACTGGTGACAGATGCCTCACGCTAATCACTACTCTTCCTCCTCCTCCTCCTCCTCACTCTGTTTTGACATGTGGCATCATTATCAAAAATGTTTGTACTGCTGTGATGAGTATATTGTCTCCTCCAGTCATCTTACTATCCTGTCTTGTCCTTCCACTTTATAATTCAACACATCAATCAATCACAGGGTTCAGGATAAAGGTAAAATGTACCACTTCAATACCAAGGGAACTGAAAGAGATCCTAATTGTAGCAGCATTTGTCATGAGTGTCTCTGCGCCTGATTTCTTGCACAATATTTATACCATGTCTAGGTTAAGGAAATGATATAATGTTGACGTTAAGTTTAAGATGAACTACATTCCTGAAGTGAAGTGCCTTGGAAGACCTCAACACGTGGCAGTGGTCAAGAATATGTATTTCCTGCAGACTTTTTGTACCTTAAGAACAAAATTATGACAAATGAATGTGGCTCTGGTACAGAAACACAAACTCAAACTGTGCCACCAATACAATAAACACAAAAGTTGAACAAACAAACAGATCCTCACGAGCCAAAGATATGCATATTTCTACCTAACAGAGTGAGCCCAAAGAGGGACAATGACGCAGCCCTTACATAGTACCTGAATGCAATGTAATTCCAATAAAATTATGAATCATTGCATCAATTTGAGTGAACACATTTGTCAGCCATACATACTGGCAGGTGTGTGTGTGTGTGACTAGTTCCTCAGTGGACATAGAAGATATGGCAAATGTTGCCAAATATTGACTGGTGACTCAACCAGCTGCTGTACATTACTCTACATGACTCTAATAACCACTACATTGTATATACAAACACAGTATTAACATCACTTATATCACAAGGTTGTGCGCATCTTATTAAGATGGACAAGCTCATGGCAGATCCAAGGCTTTACACACACACTGCTCCTTATACACTTACAAACTAATTAAAACTTAAAAATTGTTATTACAGGTTTGAATTCCTCACAATTGAATCCTATCATCATGTACCGAGACATCACCTTGTTCCTAACACTAAACAAAAACGACATACTTTGTTTTTTGCAAGACATAATAAGAAATCAATAAATAAGAGTTGTGTAGAGAAATGAACGATCCTTCTACTGAGAAGAGGAGAATCAGTGAATGTATCATGACAGAATAAACTTAACCATGGAAGCCATAGTGACTATCATTATTAACTATATTTATCCTCTCACCAGACATTCACATTCACTCATGTTCCACAGAAATCAAAAAAACTATAATGTTATCCTTATTAAAATAAAGAGTGGAGTAAGTGGACAGAACTAAATGAAGACTCTTCTGTTACGCCCAACCACCTGAAGGACTCCCTAAGAATGGACAGTCACAGAAGATTATATCAAATTAAAACACACACCAAAAGTTGCCATTAGGTAAGTTAATCCAGGAAAAGAGTTCCCAATGTAACCTTGTACTTTGCAACACTAAGTCTGTGGATGAGGCAGTGAATGTTTGGTTTAGTTCCAGTGGTTAGTATGAGGCAGAGTCCACCTTACACAGGGAACACTGCTGAAGCTTCCCTCAGGTGTAGATGCGGCTGTCTTTCTTCACCTCACTGAACACAACGAGTGATCCACAACACTCAACACACTCATCATTGCAATCATTTAACGGTAAGTCAACAGCCTCGTTCAATGCTGCTTGACAGTTACACCTGCACATTTTACACCTAAATGATTTTTGACATGAATTCTTAAGTCTTCTATTTGAGAGAAACTGTCGCCACATTTTTCACACTCAACAGCTTGCTGCGCACTGGTATGCAATCTTAAGTGAGACTGTAGCTCCAGTTTGTTGTTGAAGACGATGCCGCACTCCGAACATGTCAACTTCTCCTCCTGATGACTATGAACATGACTATTGAGATCAAATTGGCTTGTGAAGGTAAGGGAACAAGTATTGCATCCCAACACTACTCCATCACTTGTTGCATGTTTGTTCTTTTTCTTTCTAAACATACCATTCAAAGGTATGTTGGACTTTAAGAGTTCAGCGTATTTTATCTTCCGGCCATTTAGTCTTTCCGAGGATCTGGATAAATTCACATCACTTTCCGAACTAGTTTGTTTCACTTTTTTCACTAATTTTTGGGGAGATAATTCACTGGAGGAGGATAATGGACTGATAATATTACCCTTTTCATCTACCTTTATCCTTAATAATGGACTTTCGGGTATATCGAGTTTAGTCAAATGTACACTGCAATTTCTAGTTGAATTAGAATCATCTAATTTAGTAGTTATCTTTGCATTATTTAGTGGTGACAAGGATAACTGAGCCTCATCCTCTGACTCCATGTCATGTTGCACGCTGCTTGATATTAATGGGTTCAATTTGCAATCCTTCCGTCCATCTGATTGTATTGCATCGTCCATTTCCTTTCCGGCAATTGACACATCTTCAAACCCCAAGAAGTCCCAGTCTTCGGTTGTATCAGTAAAGTGTGTTTGCGGTGAAGTGTTGAAGTGTGTTGAACTGTGAGAGGAAGCTGTTTCCTCTCTCACTACACTAGAAATGGTGGGGACTTCTTCTGTTCCGATAATCCAAAGAGCTGGTAAGAAATTATCCTGGCTATTGTAACTAACCTCCATTATATCTGGTGTGGAAGTGTTGGGATGAGTGTCTAAGTTTTCATCTATCCCATCCATTGTGCAATCTGAGCCCAAGTTGATGAATTCTTCCTCACTCACTGTGAAGGCATCCACTACTGTAAGACCATAACCTTCTTCACTCGGACTCACTGCAATGTTGGACTCTTCTTCACTCAGATTCACTGCAATGTTGGACTCTTCTTCACTCGGACTCACTGCAATGTTGGACTCTTCTTCACTCGGACTCACTGCAATGTCGGACTCTCTCTCCTCTGTCTGCATGGGGGACAGGACTCTTTCCTGGCTAAACATACTACTATTATCTTTATCTTCAATAGTTTTATCCTTGGGGGAGCCAGGACTTCTGTTAGTCAAGGGTTGTATGTGAACTTTGTGAGCCTTGGAACACATTTCATCAGTAGTGTTTTCACACACCAGACACTCTTCTATATCAAGATTATCCTGGGCGTCATGTGACTTTGGTATTTTGTAACTATCAGTAACGTTATCATTGGTATCAGTGCAGCAGAATGCTTTGGAAGGTAATGTTTCAGAATTATTCATACTATTACCCACATCACCTAAATTTACTGATGTCTTGAACTGATCTTTTTGCTTTACAAACAGACCATTTGTATGATATGATTTGTTGATATCAGTTTGACCAAAGCCTTCAAAGTTCGCTTCACTTTCCTGTTCAGGAATTGCTTTTCGCCTCGTTGATAGCTTGCACAGCTTTTGTTTACTAATTAATTTAAGAGCTAAAGGTTGTTTTAGCTTGTCATTACCCAAGCTAAGGGAATCACCATGTAGATTATCTAGGAACATTCTATAATGATCTTTACCTTTGATCTGATTGGCTCGTACTTTCCGTGTTCTATGAGCTACAAGTGACTCGTAATACACATCCTTATTGTACAAACTCTTATCCATTAGCTCAAGATATCCAAAGAGTGAGTTCTGGTCCGTTGGGTATGCAATGTCCTCTCCCTTAGTGGTAGAATTAGTTTTCCGGGAGCCAGATTTAACTCTTTTCCTTCTACAGCAAGTCCTTCTGGAATCTAGCGGCAACACAGTGTTGTACCGGCAGAAACACACACACTTTAAATCATGCAATGGTACTCTATTCTCCATATCTCTTGGTGTTGTTTGATGCGATGATTCTTCTCCTTTCACACACTGGCTTGTTCCGGCATCTTGAACACTTTTCTTACTCGTGCCTCCCCTCTTCCTTCCTTTAGTGAGACTTCTCTTGCGTTTCTTACTATGTACAGTGACGGCAGGAGGCAGGGTACTAATGCCTCTTACACAGTCTTCAAGCTGGGAGACAAGCATCTCCCATATCTTGCTTACTGCTTTCTTCTCTGCTTTACTGCTGGGGAATAGTGGAGGCAGCTTATCGATCTCTTTTTTGTCACTGCTGGATGGTAAGTCGTCAATAGATTCTGAACCTCTGGTGTAGTAACTGTCGATGTCGGATATTATGTCATAGTTTATGGATTCTCTCTGTGGTACTTGGATTAATTTGTATATTTTTCTTTTTCTTAATTGTATTGAAGATCTTATCATCGTTCTCTCTTGGCTTCCTGATCTTTGGCTTTGACTCTCCTCACTTTCATTATTTTCAACATTTCTATCAGGAGTCTCAGAGTTTCCATTATAAAAATTGTTTTCAGATCTATCTAGTGCAAAGGTTTCATAATTATATTTATCAGATTTCTCCTCTGGCTGTAAGGTGGAGACATTACCAGGAATTTCCTCAACATTTTCAAGGTAGTCGCTGTTTAAAGTTCCGTTACTTTCTGGTGGTATAGTGTCTGTGACGAGTAGGTGATGAGGGAGAAGAACAGTGTCACCATCACCACCACTGTTCACCTCACCATCACCACCACCACCACTGTTCACCTCATCACCATCACCATCACCATCACCATCACCATCACCACTCATTGGGGGATGACCTAAGGTATTGCTTGTACTCGCATCACTCTCCAACCTATCTTCATCATCATCATCATCTATTGTATATAAAGGAATGACTGCTTTTGAATAAGGAAGACCACCACCACCACCACCATCACCACTACTAACAACAACAACATCACTATCACCACTACTAACATCATCGCTACCAACATCACCACATGTAGTCCTTTCATCACCATTCATTCCTTGTAGTGTGTTATTCTCCCCTTCACCTTCACCTTCATTGTCATCACCATCACCACCATCACCATCACCACCACTGCCTTCATCTTCATCACTCTGGCCAGTATCCATTTCTTCCAGTGTAACATTCTCCCATTCATCTTGTAATGAGGCACTATCTATTTCACACAGTATATCATTAATGTCAGTTTCAGATGGTGTTGCTGTGTATACTCCTTCATATAAGTTAGTGAAAGCATCCTGCAGACACATTGGAGGGGAGGGTGAGCTGTAGGAGTGTTCGAGAAGGAAGGAAGAGGCAGGACTAGATGTGATAGTTATAGGAGCTGTATCTTCCATTTCCTCGTCTGCTACTACTTCCTCAATGATTTCCGGCGCTCCGAATAAATGGTATTGACTTTCTTTCTCCATTTCTACATCCGGATCTAAGAAAGTGTTTTCTAACTTCAAATTCATTACTAGAGGCGGTGTTTTCTGATAATTAAAACAGTGGAAAGTTGGGACTATTCCTACGTCTCTGTTTCTTTCTTTCCTGGGTGTTTCCTGTTGTTTGCTCTGTTGTACACATGAGACCAACGGAGAGTCACTGTGTAGTATTTCCTCTATAAATATCATGTCCGTTGAGGCATCGTCATCATTATTTAAATCATCGCTGAGTCCGATAAAACAAACATCTTTTATCTGATCCGCACAAGAATTCTCGTGTCGGCTGATTTTTTCCATAGTGTTGAGATTGTCTTTCTTTTTCACACTGTAGTCTAGTTTATTTTCCTCCACCCACACTTTTTGCAGACTAGGAATGGTCTCTGTTTCTCCATTATCATTAACACTAATTGGAGGGTTGACACCACATTCCCCTTTCCTACTTACTCCATTTAAACCACTAAGTGACTTTTTCCTCACTTCTTTCCTGTTAGACTTGGTATTTTTAATCAATATTTGTTTCAGTTCAGAGATGAGTCTTGTTGTTGGTGTTGAGTCCAGTTCAAACCCAACAAAGGAATAAGGATCTAACTCACCATCACGCCCACTCTCCTCACCATCACAGTCACCATACTTGATGCCTGTAGTAGGGGTTGTAGTGGTGGATATTGCTGTGGTTGTGGTTGTGGTTGTGGTTGTGGTTGTGGTTGTGGTTGTGGTAGTAGTAGGTGGAATTCTATGACTCAAATCCCGGAGAGACATACTGAAGTTCTGTGCCATCTTGACGTGGTGTTATTTGACGTCACACAACGTTGATTCTGTAATAAATTATTCTATTATTAATATGTTCTGTGTGATGTAAAGAGAATATTTAATAAAGACTAAAGTTTCACCATCAAAGTCAATGGAGTAAAAGTGTGGAATGAAAAAGTTTATTAGGAAGATAGGTAAGGTTGTTGTTTTTTTTACATTAATTAAGGGAGTTGGGGTATAGGTTAATTTATAAACTACCCTCCTACGGATTCTATCTTTCTCTCTGTACCTTCATCTCCAGTTTCCTTTCCCACCAGTCTATTGCTGCTGTAGTGGACGGTCACTGTTCTTCTCCTAAGACTATCAACAGTGGTGTTCCTCAGGGTTCTGTCCTATCACCCACTCTCTTTCTATTATTCATCAATGATCTTCTAAATCTGACTCAATGCCCAATCCACTCCTATGCTGATAACACCACCTTGCATTTTTCAACGCCGTACAACAGACACCCAACCCAACAAGAATTAAATGACTCAAAGATGCTATAGGACGCTGAACTTTTGATCTTTCACTAGTTTCTGATTGGGGGAGAGCAATCTTGTTTTGTTCAATGCCTCAAAAATTCAATTTCTACAACTATCTACTCGACATAACCTTCCAGATAACTATCCCCTCTTCTTCAACGACACTCAACTTCCCCTCTCCTCCACATTAAACACACTCGGTCTATCTTTTACTAAAAATTTTAACTGGCAATTTTATATCTCTACTCTTGCTAAATCAGCTTCCAAGAAGTTAGGTGTCCTATGGCGTCTGGGTCCATTTTTCTCTCCCTCTCAGCTGCTTACTCTGTACAGGGGCCTTATCCGCCCATGTATGGAGTATGGCTCTCATGTCTGGGAGGCTCAACTCATACAGCTCTTTTAAACAGGGTGGAGTCTAAAGCTTTTCGCCTAATCAACTCTCCTCCTCTAACTGACTGTCTTGACTCTAAGTCACCGCCACAATGTTGCTTCTTTATCTATCTTCTAACGCTATTTTCATGCTGACTGCTCTTCTGAACTTGCTAACTGCATGCCTCCCCCCTCCCGTGGCCTCGCTGCACAAGACTTTCTACTTCTTCTCATCCCTATTCTGTCCATCTACCTAATGCAAGAGTTAACCAGTATCTTCACTCTTTCATCCCTTACACTGGTAAACTCTGGAACTCTCTTCCTTTGTCTGTTTTTCCACCTGCCTATGACTTAAACTCCTTCAAAAGAGGAGTGTCAAGACACCTCTCATACTAAATTGAACTGCCCCCCCATGTTTATATTTCTCCTACTGTCTTCTTTACAGGGTCTGGCGACAAGCGGGATTTTTTTTTATACTTAATTTTTTTTCCCTTAGCCGGTACCCTTTTAATGTAAAAAAAAAAAAACTTTTAACCTAACCTAACATACATAACATCACATCACTACATTATTATTACTATTATTATTATTACCTGCTACTCCAAATTCATCAGAGTTACACTAAACAGTTCTCCGAGAGGTCCCGAGATAGCCAGTCCTTCCTTCATCACCATACTGCCTTGTCTCTACCTGTAAAACAATTATTACTATTATTATTACTATTATCATTATCATTATTACCTGCTACTTACATCAAAAAGTCACGATAAAAGTTCTCCGAGAAGCCCTCTACTTGTCTATTTATTTATTTATCCATCTATCAATCTATTTATCTATCTATTTATTTAGGTTAGGTTATTCCATATATACTTAGTGACCACATTGGGACACGCATAAAATAAATGAATTAATAAATAGAACATAAAAAAAATTGCCAGCAGACAAAGCCTCAATACTCCTTAGGGAACACAGAGAGCCGTAGGTGTATAAGTGTATGCAAGTAATTTCCTCAATATTCTGCTGAAAACAATTATCCTTTCCTGTTCAGTAATATGGATTCATAATATACAAGAAATATAATACATAACCATAGACTCGGCAGGAAAACGTTGATGCCGTAAGAATATTAGGTATTTATGTACTGTAAATACTATACGTTACCTAATAATTTAATTAATAGATCTTAAGAACAGGGACTACACGCTAAGCTGACCTAAATGTTGGTTATAGGTATTATATTTACTATTATTAATACGTCTATGAATATTTTCCGAGTGACGTTTCCTGCCCATATTAAATTTCCCTCGGATGGCTCGGAAAATTAAATCAAACTTTCCCAAATCTAAAAACTAATATTCAAATCCATCCTTTGTTAAATTTCCTTCTAATGGTTAGGAAAATGTTTTGTTTTTAATCAAATCTAACTTTCCCAAACCTAACAACTAATAATCAAATCCAACCTTTTCTAACCTAACTTTTTAACCCCTAACCTCATCCTCCCTTAAGTCCTAACACTGGTCACCTAACAACACTCTTCTACTATATACATTTTTTACTTTAAATAAATAAATAATCTTCCCCAACCTAACTTGACCTAACCAGTTATAAATTAATTCTGTGCCCCTAACTCCTAGTCCATAACATACCTAACTGGACTTAACTCTTCTCAGTTAATAGTTAGTATATGCAATTTAACATCAACATTAAAATAATCACATTATTATGGTTAGTATGTTAAGAAATAACATACACACACACACACACACACATGCACACACATAAACATACACATACCCACACACACACATACATACATACATATACACAACCATTATCATTATCATTATGATAAAATATTCCTCAAGTGAAAAATATTATAAATGAAAACTAAGTATAATACAAATATGGAAAATTTAGGTCAGGTCAAAATGGATTTCATATTCTTAAGATTGACCCAAAAATGTCATAATATCATGTTAGTAATACGACCATAAATATTCCTTACGTGTAAAATATCATAAATAGATAGAAAAATAGTAAACATGAGCCTATTTTCACCACACCTAACATAATCTAACTTGATAGGCCTACCACACTTATCAACCACACTCCACATTACGTTTCCTACATCCACCATTACTAATATACAACAATAAACAAATAATACACCGTAAATAAGTATAAAATTACTTAGAATAGTAATGAAAACACCTAAATACAAGTAACTAACCTGAACCAAATCGTAACATTAACTCCACCTATAACTACAACTCTATCTAATATATCTACATCAACACACACACCTCAACATAATAAATAAACAACAAAAATACCTAAATAAGCTGTAAAAACATATATAATCACTAAAAAAAACAATACAAGCTACTACAGTTGTCTAACTATAACATATTTACCTAAACCTCCATCCACGTTCCTAACTCAACCCGAACTGCGGTAACTACAGCAGCATGTGGACTCGTACTTACTTGTTATGTAGTTATGTAGTCTCCTGGGTGGCTGAAGGCTGTAGAATTAACACAAAAATAAGAATAACTAACAGCAAAAGTTCACTGTAGAAAAGGTGGAGACGGTCTGAGTGGACGAGATTTTCATTCACTCCTGTCTCTTATATCAAACCAAAACAATGTAATTTATACCACTTATAATGTTATTTAAGTGATAATTATACACTGGTAGATAGAGAAATTATTACTATAGACTTATGTTAAGTCTCCGATATATATAGCGTAGATTATGTTAGGGTAGGGTAAGGTAGATGTAGTATAATTTCTACTTTAGCTCCCCCTTCACTCTCTTATTATGCTGTTTGTCTACTTATTTATAGATTATTCATAGTTATATTATGATTATTTTATGGTTTTTATATATATATGATAGTAAGATATTAAAATATTCTTATTATATTGCCTCTGTGACTATCTACAATCCCTACTACCTATGTATTTTAATCTAAGCTATTTTTCTTCATCTCGGTTTGTTTTTCTAAGTTAAAATGGATTATGATTGTGTACGAGTTGATGGAATACTTTGTACTATTTGTTCATTGATGTTGTTGTCTCCTATTATTTTCTAATGCATGTATAATTCTATTATTTCATTATCATAGTTACAAATTTCACTTAACCATTAACAATCAAGAATTTTATATATTTTTGCAGATCCATAAGTGTTCAGTACATAATATTGCTACTACTACTACTACTATTTATATTGCTGTTATTGTTACTACTACTACTACTACTACTACTACTATTACTATTACTATTACTATTACTATTACTATTACTATTACTACTACTACTACTACTACTACTACTACTACTACTTGTATTGCTGTTATTGTTACTACTACTACTACTACTACTACTACTACTACTGCTACTGCTACTACTACTACTACTGCTACTACTACTGCTACTACTACTATTACTACTACTACTACTAGTACTACTACTATTATTACTACTAGTATTACTACTACTACTACTACTATTACTATTACTATTACTATTACTACTACTACTACTACTACTACTACTACTACTACTACTACTACTACTACTACTACTACTACTACTACTGCTGCTGCTGCTGCTGCTACTACTATTACTACAACACCTGTTTCTGTCCCTTTCAGTCACATTTTATAACCCACAAGATATATGGTAATAGTAACCTCCAACCATATATAAACAAAAAATTACAATGAGATTAGGTTAGCTGGGTTACCACATCTATTACTAAGCAATGATAATAATGATATACAAGTCAGTGTTAAGATAGATATATACAATGCATATATCTATCTTAACACCTGACTTGTATATATATATTTTTAATGTTTGATATTATAGTAATGATGAAAATAAATCCAGATTCGTGTTCAGCATGACCTAAAACATCATTGTAACAATTTTCATGATATTCAGAAATGTTGAGTTTCCGCGGTGCACAGCAAGAGTAATCATCAGAGGTGTGGTTAGGTTAGCTGTGTTGCCACATATATTACTAAACCGGACCAAATACCGTACACACTCGCTAATACTATATACTATACTACTATAATACTATACTAATACTATATATACTATAGTACTATATAAAGTATATAGTATTAGCGAATGTGTATGGTATTTGGTCCGGCTTAGTAATAGATGTGGCAACACAGCTAACCTAACCTCACCTCCTCACTACTACTCTTGTTGTGCACCGCGGAAACTCAACACCTCCGAATCTCATGAAAATTGTTACAATGATGTTTTAGGTCATGCTGAACACGAATCTGGATTTATTTTCATCATTACTATAATATCAAACATTAAAAAAATATATATATACAAGTCAGGTGTTAAGATAGATGTATGCATTGTATATATCTATCTTAACATCTGACTTGTATATCATTCTTAGAAAAGATCTAGATATAGAGTTTGGGGAGAGATTGATCTTTCTTTCCCCTCTGTGACATATCTCATTGTAAGAATAAAAATGTGATTCAATAATCCCCCAAAACTAGGTAACTATTGACCATAAAGTTCTGCTAAGGTTAACTACACAGCGTTATTCCTCTCACCAAGAAGCTGCCATAGTTAGTTAGTCTCCCATCATCTATTCTTGTCTCCTGGGTCTGACTAACCAATCACCACCTCTCTCAACAAGAAGCTGCCGTGAGACAGGATCAAACTACCAACCTTTAGGCTGTCTCTTTTTATAGGAGAGAATATAGAGGAGAGGCTTCCTAGACCCCTTACAACCCCAATACAACTTTGCCACCACATACCTAAATTAATGACTTGATGACCCTCTTATTACTCCTCTCTGCTGTCGCTGCAAAAACTATGTACCACCAATATTGTACTTGTGTAGAGGTGTGTTGTAATACCTGTTCTAATAGTTACCCGTTCTCATAACGATGTCCTTGTCACTCCTCTGCAACAAAGATAAATCAAATTGAAAAAAACTAGTGGGTGAATTTTCTTTAATAAAAAGTCTCCAACAAGGAAACAGTCAATGTACTGTTTCTATAATCCATTCCTTCCCTTGGTAAGGTAAGATAAGGAAAATAAAACCACACGTGCTTTATAAGCTTGTTACGGACGGAATCTTTGGTGTTTTATAAGAAATGCTCAGAGCTTAAGTAAGTAAACATGATTGTACGAAGGATATTGTGCAACACAAAGCACATATCTCACCTGTACTCTTTGTAACCTTTGGTTAATATATATACATACGCATACATATATATATATATATATATATATATATATATATATATATATATATATATATATATATATATATATATATATATATATATATATATATATATCCCTGTTAAAACAGGTTAACCAAGACAAGGCATTTAGGGTTCAGGGAGACTTTATTCTCCCATCCCCTGTGCCATATATTTTTGTAGGAGATAATATAGAGGAGAGGCTTCCCAGACCCCTCGCTCCATCCCTTTTTGTCGCTTTTAAGGATCCGCAGGGAACACGCTGGTATTCTTGCAGCCCCTACCATTATATATACCATTATGTATATATATATATATATATATATATATATATATATATATATATATATATATATATATATATATATACACTTATGGACAAGGCTTGGTGTGCTCTGTGCAAAATATATAGTTAACATTTCTCGAGTAACATTCAACATACATTAATATATATATATATATATATTCATATATACTCTATATTTGTAAAACCAATGCATGCCTCTTACTTAACCTACAGTGCTTGTAATATCAATATGTTTTCCAGACGCAGTAAGTCTCTAGCATAAGTAATAATTATAACAACATTATCCAAACTCATGTCTAAGATTGCATAACCCTAAGGAATACACTTTCAAAGGCATGGTAGCAAATTACCTTCAATTTATACTAAGATGTAATAATAAACCTTGATAAACTAGGCATGAGAGGAAGTCATAGAAATAATGATGATCTTTGTATCTTCTGAACAAAATATTACTGTGAATGTATTTTAATTTGTTATGGAAAGAAACAGTTCATCAAATCAACACAGACTTGATGAAATATAAAAAAGTTATTTAATACTTTCTATTGTATTCACCCAAAGAAAAAGAAAAGCAAGATTCTCCTCACTCAAAATTAATGAACATGTTAATTACTCAGGTACCAATTAGGATGGACCTTAAAAAATAATTATGCCATTAATTAAACAGCTTAATAGACACACACCAAAGTGAAGAGGTGAGGTCAGATGAAGAAAAATATTATAAAAGGAAAATAAAATGAAATTACCTACAGGAAATTAACTCTAATTATATGACCATTAAGAAGCCGATAAATAAAAAGATGATATACTAAAAATAATAAAATATAATATTAGACGGTTTATTTTAAGTATTATCGACCTGCCGTCCATCCGTCTAGCAAGAAAAATAAAAACTAAATATTTCTACGGTGAATGATTTCTATAATATCATTAATTACAAATATTGATTAATTCAAACTTGTGTAAATAAAAGATAATTAAATAAGTATAATAAGGTTGACAGCAGGTAGAAAGGCATAACCAATGGTGCCGAGCGGACTGGCCGGCAATATCTATACTGTTATTTAATACAAGGGAGTAATTATATGGATTAATTTACCCGTACAATTTATTAATGTCAAAAATGATAATGAAAGTGTATGAGAAATGCCTTTGTAAGATTATTAAAATGTGTTGTAATGTATTGATCAGATGTTATAGATTAGAATACACATCTTCATCACTAAAATAAGACTAGAGTATTGATATTAAGTAAATGATTCAAGTATTAATTCAAATAATCATCACTATTACTAAATATATGTCAGTAAAAGTAAAAATTTGAGAAAATAAGTGTATTGTGATAAGAAATTCTATTTATTTACATTAAAAATAAATTAGAGGAAAAGTTAAGGTGATGTTACTTTTTAAAAAAATGGAAATACTTATAGTTGATATAAGTAATATTGAGGACAAATGCTACCTTTCTATAAGCATTCTCAAGGCCAGTGACTATTAATACAATGTTAGGAATACACACACACACACACACACACACACACACACACACACACACACACACACACACACACACACGCACTTCAAATAAGAAAATATATTAACAGCCTAATTTTACCTCATAGGAAAAGTGAGGATATTTTTTGTTTCCATTCTCATTTTCTTAAGTGTGTTTCAGTCATATTTATATTTTTTTCCTCCCTTATGGAACAGTAATAACAATGCAGATTTTGTGCGTTAGTTTGTTGCATTAAAGATAACAAAATAAAGACTATATTTCTGTTATCTTTAGAGCCTGATATGATTCAAGATTTCTTTGACACTTGCCACAAATATTATTACTCTAATATAATAATCAAACCCTTGGCAAGTATATTGATATAATCTTAGCTTACATTAATAAAAAGTATATTCAACAAATCTCACAATATTCACTGATTTAAATGCAACAATAAAATTACCGGTTATTAGTTTTTACACGACAATGTACGTAGCAAAACCATTTTTTCAGCCACAAACTACCATTAATCAAAGTGAAAAAACATAAATAAATAAATTAAATAAAACCATTAACTTAGACTTCATACAACTTAGAAGACAGTCGTACCTTGACGGGTTAAACCATATAACAATCAAGTCATAAAACAACTTAACTTAGTATGATAAATAAAATTCTTGCATGCTATTAAAACCCAGAAAGAAGATTGCATACTATACCCTTAAGTGCATATAAAAACACATGCAGTTATAGTAATAGTTTCCGAATCATAGTTAATTAAGTTAAGGTTAAATGTATAATTATCGATCCGAGGTCACTATATTGTATCTCTGCGCATGGGTGAAGGAGGCACGTGTGTGATGGGTGCGGCAAAGGGAATAGAGGTGCTCTGCTGGGTGGGTGGATACTGTGTGTTGCCGGCAGAGGTGAGGGGGAGGTGGTGGTGGCCTGAGACAAAGTTATCCTTGGAAGACCCCGAGACAGGGCGATCAGTCTCCCCAGTGCGGGATACATTAGCAGAGTGTTCCCTGTGCCGAGAGAGAGGTGCAGCTCCCAGTTGGAATGGTGAGGGGCATACACTACCTCTGTAAGCAAATAAATCATAGTTGTGGTGCGATAGTGTGGTGCTAAGTGTGGTGGTGAGAAGGGGAAGCTGTTACATTTAAAATACAGTGCTTAGGTGAGTGTGCTGAAGTGAAATAAAGATTCATGCTGGTACTTGTATTACTGTGTTTGATATTTACTATAGCTTTCTCTTATAGATTATATAGGAAGACCAGTACTGCTGTGTGTATGTGTGTGTGTGTGTGTGTGTGTGTGTGTGTGTGTGTGTGTGTGTGTGTGTGTGTGTGTGTGTGTGTGTGTGTGTGTGTGTTTTTATAAAGGGCTTGAGCTACACTACACTAATGTTATTATTTAATTGTAATAATTTAGTCATTCATTCACCATTTATTTATTAATGTTTTATATTATGTTTACTGTATTCAAAAACTTCAGAGGAAGGTTTCATTTCAATCGTTAATCTACATGCATTAAAGTCATTGTTATATTTATCTCTTTGGTCCACATAACTTCCCAAATTAAGATTGCAAAGGTGTATTAGAATATTAAAAAAAACAGTATATAATAATAATTTTAACCAACCCACATGCATGAAAAACAACACGAAAATAAATTAACTACATTCACAATAAAAGATGATAGATAGATACCCTTCACTGTTATGTTATGTTGCTGATTAATAAGGTAAAGAATATATGTCTCCTATTTCCAACACCCAACAACACCACAACACTTTACTGGTACAAACTACACCACTAATTAGTAGTATTAATTCCTCTTATACACCACTATTTCATTAACCTTCTCACCTTCCTGGATCACTCATTACCTGGGAGACAAGGTGAAGTTTGGACTCAATCTCGGTGAGGTCGGAAGTGTTACGTCTGAATCAAACTCGAGCCGCCTCTCTATCCTAGTAAGTCTTTGTTTAATTTTTTGCTGCGTGCTGGAGTACTCTGCTAATAGCCGTGCCAAGCGGGTGTTGAGAGTGTCTGTCGCTGCATCTATACAAAGGGAGAAACGGAATAACTATATCTTATCAAATATTATTTCACTACTATACCTAAAAAATAGTTATAGATGGTTTTATATGTATACATTTTTTACATCATATTTCAAAGACTGATAGCTATATGTTTATTTTTTTGTCTTGTATGTTAAAAATACTTACCGAGGCGATTTGCTTTCTCGGATAGAGTTTCCTGTTGTTCCTGCGCTGCCTTGAGCCCTTCTTCATCTAGCAAACCATCCTTCATCAGTAGCTGACGACCTCGCTCCATCAATGATTTCTTGGCTTCCGGGTACTGGGAAAAGAGATGAAACAGATAAACTATAATAAAAAACTAAATGAAGATAATTGAATACTATAAGAAAGCTTGCCATTGGAGAAACAATGATTACTGATTAAAATGACATGTTATTCTGCACCTTAGAGATTAACGCCGATTTGAACAGTTCTGTAAAGTAAAAATAACTATTATGCTGGTCTCCTACAACAAATATCCAGAGATGAATCCCTCTAAATGTAATCAATACAACAGATTACACTAATTTACTTTCCCTATCTATAATTGCTACTTAATTACAACTTATTCAACATATTAATGGAGGGAGAGACATAACAAGAGAACGATAAGGAATTAAAGTTATTCCTATTTTTTCCCTTCATTCCTTCCACCTTTCTGAGTCTCACCTCCGTCAGGGCATCCCAGAGGTCGTTCTTGGAGAGACAGAAGAGGTCAGAGTACCCGACACTCCTCACGTTAGCTGTTCTTCGGTTCCCAGTCTTGTTCCCGGCTATGTTCAAGATAGACACCTGGGAAAGAGAATAATAATAATAATAATAATCTATCTATCTATATTTAGCTGCAATAATACAACTAATAGGGACAGTGAGGGATCTGGGAAGCCCTTCTCTGTATTCTCTTCTACCAAACACAAGACGCAGAGGGAGAAAGGAGAATAAAGTCACATTAAACCTTATATACCTTGCCTTTACCTGTATTTACGGGTACATCAATCGGGTATCAGCTCGGTATATATTTTTTTTTTACGTGAAAAGGGTACTGGCTAAGGGATAACAAAAATACATTAAAATATCCCGCTTATCGCCAGACTCTGTAAAGGCTTATAACATCTTTGAAAGTGTGATAGCTGAGTATAAGGTGTATTTAAGGTTTAGGGAGAAGCTAACCTCACATATGCATTTACATCTTCTTATTGTAGGAAGAAACACAACACGAGGAGCTACCCAGCCACCTCCCTCACCACACCTTACCTCTCCAAACACACTTCCAGCCCCAAGAGTAGCATACACAGTCTTGCCGTCATCTGCCACCACCGACAGCTTCCCTCGCTTCACTATGTACATCTCCTTACCAACGTCACCTTTCCGGCACACAAAGTCACCCGGACTGAACACCTGAAATGAAGGAAGAAGGTGAGACAAGATGAAGAGGAAGGAAGGAGGTGAAATAAGACAAAAACTTCATACAACAGTTTCCATGAGGTTAGGTGTTTTGAATTCCATTGTGGATATTTTACAACTTTTAAACCGTGCAATAATCTATAGAGAACTGTAAAAATAAAAATAATGAAGTTCTTTTAATACCAAGATTATTCAATGCAGTTATTTATATCTTTCAACACTTAATGAAAAACCGACAGTGCTTTTAATAGTGAGTTTATTTAATGCCTGACCTGCAGCTTGAGTTTAAGTACCAGCTCGACTAACAAGCCCGGCTCACAGTCCTGGAAGATCCGGACTTGTTTCAAGGTGTCAAGGTGAACGTGGATGGCTATCTCTGCCTTGAGTTTATCAGGTAAGGACTTGAGTACCTGAGAGGAGACACGAAAGAGAGCAAATTCAATATAATACAAATATACATGACTATAATAATTGTAATAATAATAATAATAATCTAATTCAATGCAACATAACATGAAATATATCTATACAACTTTAGTCGGGTGGTACATGGAGAATATAATTATTTAAGAGGTTTTAGTGATGTATACTTGGGTGTGTAGAATAAAAATCATATATTAAAACATTACTACACACACACACACACACACACACACACACACTTACCCCTTCTTCATCTAATGACTGCTTGTTGCTCCATAAATAATCAAACCATTTAATAACTCTTGTCTCTAAGTCTTTGGACACCTTACGAAACTCCATATATTGTTTCACTCCGTCCATTCGGTTCTGAAACACAAATATTAACTTCAGTATAGTTATTTAAACATATTTTCCTCGTTTACAGAACTGAGTCAATTTCGTACCATTCTTTTCAGTGTCTCAGGAAAAGGTATGATTATTTAACTTCAGTTTATTTATCTAAACATACTTTGCATAATTACAGTACTAAGTCAAGCGTGTACCATTCATTTCAGTGTCTTAAGATGAGGCACAAAGGAGTACAAAGGAAGAACAGACAGCAACAATCTTACTGGACCTAACGAGGCTGTCCATTTAGCTACACTACTACTATAATATCTTTACTCCACTCACCTGGAATTCTGCTCTCGCTGCATTCATATTGGTAATCATGGATCCAACATTACCCACAATGGTCGCGAAGATTAACACACCTACGAGGAAGTCCACTACTACAAATAGGTATTCCACATCCTTCTCGGGCTGAGGTGTTTCTCCAATGGTGGTGAGGGTGAGAGTGGACCAGTAGAAGCTGTGACACCAGTTATAGCATTAAAGAATTGTAAGTGTTGGGTGCACAGGAGCTGCCTTGTGTAGGAGCTGTCTCGTGTAGGTCATCAATTGGCCTCTTGGAGTCTCCTCATTTCTTATGTTCTTATGTTAGCTGGCCTTTTGCAGCCTCCTTATTCCTTATTTTCTTATATATATATAAACTCAAAACACTTAAACCTCGTAGTCTAATGTATAATGACAAGGGAAAGATTGGTTTGCTTAGAAATGAGGAGGAAGAAAAGAAGAAGGGAAAATCAAGGAATTATCACTGAATCACGATATCAAAATTTTTTAATGAAACGTAGAGTAAAAGTTATGAAAAGTAAACACACGTATACGTAATTAGCAGGTATAGGCACAGTATATTACCTGTAGATGTACTGATGTGAGAAGGTCCTGTGTTCCTCTATAGTGATATTCTTATACACCCAGCCGTCTGTGCCGAAGCCAATGGCGTACGAGATGGCGAAGTAGAAACAAGCGTTCCAATGTATTATAATAAGAATATAAAGCACAACCTTGCATATCCTGAAGGCGTTGGGGAAGTTAGTGCGAGTCTCTGTCTTGTTGAAGAACTCCCCAT
>JAXIVD010004621.1:27500-34561 GCA_036785275.1 Cancer borealis | reverse complement strand
CTGTCCTCCCATCCATCACACCTCCTTTCCTCTCCTCTCCTCTCCTCTCCTCACTCACAGCTCAACAGGTTTCAGTCACACAAAAGCTACCATAGAAATAACTCTGCCTTTGAATGGGGTTCGAACCTGCTGCGAACACATTTCAGGGACAATTCTTAACCTCTTACCCTATTAGCCACTTGTTGGTTGAGGGACTTGTACACCTTTTTCTCCACAGCATTTGATCTATTTGTTTTTTCAGGGGTGGTTGTTTTTAATTGTTGATCTTATTTTTATCCTTCCTTCACTGTACTCTGAGTTATAGCGACCCATTTGAGGACTGCGCTCGTTAAACCCTACATACAAGGTCCAATCTCCCTTCCTACCAGGTCCTCACTCCTTCTATCCTATCCTGAACCGTCTCATCCTTTTCGTCCCCTCTCCATCTACCCTTTCCTTTCTTAGTTATTATTATTTTCTCTCTCTCATCATCATCTCTTCTCTCCCTCCCAACATGCCCCTCCATCGCCTCTCCTCCCCGTCCCTTCTCCTCTCCACATCGCCACTGACCTCCACTTCCCTACCTTTACCTCCCTTACCTCCCTCCCTACCCCCAGTTCTCTTTTCGGCCCCAAAACAGAGCCAATCCCCAATTAAGTCGATGTACGAAGTCAGACTCCCCGCTGCGTCTCCACTACTCTTCCTCTTCCCCTCTTTCTGCTCTCTTTTTCTTTTTCTTTTTTTCGTGTTCTTGTTCTTGTTGTTGTTGTTGTTATTGTTTTTGTTGGTTTTGTTCTTGTTCTACAGCAATAACACTCGCTATTACTACTACTATTTCTACTTCTACCCCTCCTCCTCCTTCTATTTTTCCTCCTTCTCCCCTCCTCCTCCTCCTCCTCCTCCTCCTCCTCCTCCTCCTCCTCCTCCTTCTACTCCTCCTCCTCCTCCTCCTTTTGCCAGGTACCCAAAGTCATCACTGTGACGTTAAGGTAGATTTAATTGGCAGTTTTGGCAATTTAATGAACCAATTAAGCGGTTCCCAAGTCTTAATGTGTGTGTGTGTGTGTGGTGTGTGTGTGTGTGTGTGTGTGTGTGTGTGTGTGTGTGTGTGTGTGTGTGTGTGTGTGTGTGTGGAGGGAGCAAGGTTAAAAGAAGTCTCACTTTTTTTTACTTCGTTTTTTTTTTTTCTCTCTCTCTCTCTCTCCTCTCTCTCTCTCTCTCTCTCTCTCTCTCTCTCTCTCTCTCTCTCTCTCTCTCTCTCTCTCTCTCTCTCTCTCTCTCTCTCTCTCTCTCTCTCTCTCTCTCTCTCTCTCTCTCTCTCTCTCTCTCTCTCTCTCTCTCTCTCTCTCTCTCTCTCTCTCTCTCTCTCTCTCTCTCTCTCTCTCTTTTCAGTTCGTCGAAGTATTCCCTAATATCTTGAGCCGCTAACAGAAAACAGTCGCGTGAAATATGATAGAAAAACTGGTCTGGGATGCGGAATGAAGCAGGAGAGGCTATGAATGTGTGTGTGTGTATGTGTGTGTGTGTGTGTGTGTGTGTGTGTGTGTGTGTGTGTGTGTGTGCGTGTGTGCGTGTGTGTGTTTGTGCGTGTGCGTGTAGGATCGACTTTCCATTATTGTTAAGACATTTACAAATAACAAATATTATCACACGCGGATTAATATTGACAAGAACTGGTTTATATCATAGCTAATTATCTCTCTCTCTACATCTATCTATTTATTTATCTATCTATCTATCTATCTAAACCTACATCTTTTCCTCCTTCACACAGATGCGAGACTCGGCCAGGGCCTCAGTACGTGCTACGCTCCTATTCCTTCCATCGTGACGGCTCTTTTACATTGTCTCTCCACACCTACCACGATCCATCCTGCGCCCAGCCCGCCCGTTCCCCTGGTGGCTAGAGGCAACCTAACCCTGGGTCGCCCTTCTTGGATCACCCCTGGCGGAACTGAGGCGGAGTATATCCTATCCAAGTGAGTGTATGTGGTGTTGTGATATGACTTAATGCAAATACACATACCAATGCTTTGGATATTCATTACTCAAAGTCTTAATCGGGTTTAAAGAATAATTATCAATGACATTATTTATCTCCCTTTTTATTTGTTTCTATATCTATCTATCTATATATGTATCTATTTATCTCTCAGGGTGGAGGCTGTGGCACACTCTCACCAAGACGCCGCCAAACTTTCTGCCGCTGTCAACCTCACCTGCCCTGGGAAGGTTACAAAGGTATAGCTACAGTGTCTCTCCTCCCTCGCCACTCCCTGTTTGTTCCCTTACTTTCTTCCCCTCACTCTATCCTCACTCATCCTTTACCTACCCTCCCCTCACTCCTCCCTCATATTTCCCTACCTCTTCTTCATATATTCCTCCTCCTGCTGCTCCTCTTCCTCCTTGTCCTGCTCCTGCCTGCTCCTATATATACCACAGTACCACATTATTTTACAATTTTTATGGTGTTGACAATTTCGTATACACTCGTAGCACAATCAATCCTATCTAGATGAGTATTTTTCACTTTCGGTAAATAGTCGAATCTAAATTTAACACTATTTAACACTATTTAACACTATTTAACACTATTCACATAAACATTCCTCATCCACAGTTGCTTGAGTGACCTAACAGATTATTTAACCGTTAGATACAAAAAAAAACTCAAGCTCCTCTATTTCCAACGAACACTCGGGTCTCTTCTCTCTTATCACTTACCTCTTCTCTTCCTCTCACTCACCTCTTTCACTAGCTTCCTTTCCTCTCTCTTTCACCTCCCCATCATTTCATTATTCTTATCTACTTCCCTTCCCTTCCCTTCCCTTCCCTTCCCTTCCCTTCCCTTCCCTTCCCTTCCCTTCCCTTCCCTTCCCCTCCTTGCACTTGCGTTTACCTCCTCCCTTTCCTCCTCTCCCTCGTATCACTCACCTCTAATGTCTACATCCTCGTTTTTCTTCTATCTCTCACCTTCTCTTAACTTAGTCAATTATCTTTTCTCGTTCATCAAGCTCGGCCTCTTTCCTCTTCTTCCTCCTCCTCCTCCTCCTCCTCCTCCTCCTCCTCCTCCTCCTCCTCCTCCTCCTCCTCCTCCTTCTTTTCCTCCTTCATTCTCTTCCCTTCCATTCCCTGATCAGTCTCACCTCACCGCACAGTGCACTCACCTCATTTCCTTTTCCTTCTTCTCTCATCCCCTTCTTCTCTCTTCACCTGCTTCCCTTCCCTGCTTTCCCTCCCCTGCTTACCCTTCCCTGCCTCCCTCCCCTTCCCTAACATCAGCACCTCTCCTCCTTCCCTCCTCCCCACCCCCCAAATCAGGGCCTGAGGGTACAGCTCCTAAAATAACAGCATCACTCAAACCCACGACACAAATTGAGATATAAATTGTAACCTGATGCTGGCGGGACGGACTGGAGGAGGAGGAGGAGGAGGAGGAGGAGGAGGAGGAGGAGGAGGAGGAGGAGGGAAGATAAACTGGATCCTTCTTTCTCTAGACACATTGCAGAATAGACCAAGTGGTGTAGGTCGTCTCAGGACAGTGTGTTAGCCTCTGGTCCTTAATGAGTTGACTCAAATCTTCTTTCTCTTCCTCTTTCTCCTCCTTCTCCTCCTCCTCTTCCTCCTCCTTCTCCTCCTCCTCCTCCCTCTCCTCCTCCTCTTCCTCCTCCTCTTCTTCCCCCTCTTCCTCCTCCTTTCTACTCGTTCCTCTAATCAGTCAACCCAAGTATTTAACAACTGTATTCTTGTATAGTTTTGTAGTAAATTTCGTGTGTTTTATCCTTACACCTTCTACTTATTTCCTCCTTTTCCTCGCTATCCTCTTCCTCTTCCTCCTTATCCTCCTTTTACTCTGCTTCTCTCTCTCCTTCCGGTGCTCTAACCCTATCTCTTTCATCCGTCTCTGTGTAGTATATATATCTTTACATAATCTTACAACATCCCTTTTCTCTTTTACCATACACGTCAGTACCTCTCTCCCTCATCTCCTAGGCTGAGCTTCCTTCAACCAGAACTTTCCGCTTCCTCTCCTGCCTCTGTCATCCATTCTTCTTCTCCTGCTTTTCCCATTCTTTCATCCGCAATCACTTTATCTGTCCTTCTTTTCCGCTTCGCCACCATCTGTTCTTCTCTCTGCATCTTGTTAACACCTCTATCTCCTCTTCATCTCCTCTTCATCTCCATCATCATCCTTAACTCCTGCTCCGTGCTTTCTTTTCTCACTCCTAACCCATGGAGGGAGAGGACGGTGGAGAGAGAGCCTTATTCTGTTCTATCCTGTTTTCCAACTCTTAGTGTACTTATCGCAGCATGTAGTCTAGCAGATATCCTAGTTATAGACCAATAGTTCTTCTGGTGTCTTGTATTCTCATGTACTCTCATCCTTCTTAGGTTTTACTCGCCTCTTACCTCCGTTCCTTCCTTCCTTCAGCCGTGGAAGCCTCACAAAGCTTACGTGGTGCTGTCCTACGCTGAGGCTGCCAACGAGGTGACGGAAGACGAGGACTGCTCTCGGGGACTTGGCGGGGCCTGGAATGAGCTCCAGCTTCTGAGGGTTGAGATGACAGTGCAAGGGAAGGACGTGGAGGCTGCATCAACCAAGGAGGATGAACAGCAGGAGGGAAATCGAGTTGGTGGTAATGGTGGTGATGTAACGGCAGCATCAAGGGTTGTCCGCAAGGAGTTGTTCTTAGGAGATCTACACACGGATCCATCCAAGCAAGACCTGTACCGCCCCACAGGTTACCAGACGCCGCTCCTGCATGCCAAATATGTGAGTGTTCTTGTGTGGGTGTGGTGGGGGTTGGGGCTCGGGGTGTGGGTGTGGTGAGGGTTGGGGGGTCGGGTTGTGGGTGTGGTGAGGGTTGGGGTTGGGGTGTGGGCGTGGTGGGGGTTGCGGGTTAGGGGTGTGGGTGATATTTATTTTTTTCTCTCCACGTATCTGCAAGCAAGTAATAACTATATGTTGATGACAAATGAGTAAATGAACAAAACTCTACGGAGAAAACAACATTGTTTTCATACGTACAAACATCGGGCATTACACACACACACACACGCACACACGCACACACACACACACACACACACACACACACACACACACACACACACACACACACACACACACACACACACACACACACACACACACACACACACACACACACACACGCACACACATACATACACACACATACACACACGCTTGCAAGGCTTGTGTCCAGAGGCCGAAAACTTAGGGAAAATAAAAGGTTCAGAATTAACATGATAGCATTATCGTTATAAATATTAGGATAATTAAGTGTTTATGGGACTCAATCCAGTATTTTTGATTCTCTCAATATGTGACTCGCGGTCCGATTCAAGTGAAGCAACGTGTTTCGGAACCCTACGAAGCCTGCGTTGAATAGAAAAAAAACAAGATTTGTCACTAGCATTTGTTTTTAGTTAAGTTATGGCAAAAAGAATTTTAGTTTCTCTCAACTTACAGTATTAAAGAACATGAATAATTATCAGTGGCATCTAACCCCACCCATTCAGCTGTTCTGATTTTTAATTTTTTTTATGGTGGTTGGGGCGTGTTTGGGGGGCGAAAATATCTATAATCATGCGTTCATTCATGCATTCATTCATTTATTCCTCCACATTCCTACTGAAGGAGGTTTTAACGTTATATTCTATTTGGAAACACACGAATAGGCAACACAAGACAATAGCGGTGTTCTGTCGCTCCAATTGTTTCTTAACTCGTCTATTACGCGTGCGAAATTTCTTGGTAAATAGTATAACACCAGTTGCTTTGTTTCCCTCACACTACAAACATACTGATAAGAATACTATTTTTATGACTGATGCACGTTGGGCTAAACAAGCTAAGAGTTTAATGAAGGCCGTGAAAGACTCCTCGCGGTAACAGTTATGCGTGTGTTAGAATGAGGCTTCACAAGGATTTCAAGCACGCTGATAACCCAGATACAAACAGGAAATAATGCGATGATTTCCTTTGTCTTCTAACCTCCCTCAGCGAAACTATTTAGGTAATTATTCTGTTTGAATCTCATTATGCTTTACGACAAACGAACGGTTGAATTGGCGTTAATCTGTTACTTCGAAAGAGGAAAAAAAAGTAAAGTAATTCTGATTGTTTAGCAGCAAAGACCAACTTACTATATTATCTTACCATTCCATATCATCTGAAAGTATATATAAAAAAGACTAATCATTGTTATCATTATTATCTCGTCTTGTTATCGTCTATGAGGAAGCGTAGCTGACAGTGACTGGCTTTTAGTAATACATCCGCTCTTTGTCGGTTAAACATTGAGTCTGAGGCGTGCACGTAGCTAGCAGATAAGCAAAGCACTGTGGACACAAGATAGAATGGGAAGGACAGAAGGAAGGAAGTTTAACTCAGCTCCTCCCGACACCTTACCACCTGTAACACCTGATACAAGTTTTCTCAAGTAGTCCTGAACGAGCATACTATATTCTCTTATAGTCTTCCGGTGCTTTCTAGCGGGTAAAGAGTAACATTGTGTAGTTGTTTGCCCGTCAACATCACACTGAGCTGGGTAGTGTGACGTAATTTAATCTCTCTATCTCGATCCTGCATTGCGTTTGCAGGGAGCTTTCACCCGTCACACTCCATCAGCTCGACAAAGGAAGGGACTCTTAAGATGCACAACAGAAGGAACAGTGCCACGGAGAGAGAGAGAGAGAGAGAGAGAGAGAGAGAGAGAGAGAGAGAGAGAGAGAGAGAGAGAGAGAGAGAGAGAGAGAGAGAGAGAGAGAGAGAGAGAGACGGTGTTTATTTTGACTCGTTAAAGGGAAATAAATCGTGTGGTCTAAAGGGAGGCTGTCGAGGAGGGATAAAAGGATGCGGTGGCAGGAGGGTCACTAGTGGAGAGAGAGAGAGAGAGAGAGAGAGAGAGAGAGAGAGAGAGAGAGAGTGAGTGAATGAGTGTGTGTGCGAGTGAAAGAGAGAGACGTCTTTGTGTGTGTTCTAAAGTGCATGCAGTATTATATTCAACCATTTTCTCTTCTTTCCTTCCTCCTTCTTCCTCTTTTTTCTTTCATCA
>JAXIVD010004621.1:0-25000 GCA_036785275.1 Cancer borealis | reverse complement strand
AACATCTGCAAATCCTTCATATATTATTCTAAGTCCCACGAGGCTACAGTGCTAAGGCGTTTGGGTACGCACACATCACCACAATTAGAATAACAGCAGTGGTTGTGTTTTGCAGGCTGGGTCGTGTGGAGGCGTGTGTAAGGCTATTGAACGAGGCACAGATGGCAGTCCACCTCACCTCCACGCCAGCCCTGCCCTGCCTCTCCTGCTGGCGGGATCCTGGGCCTCCCAAAGATGTGAGACGCGCCCCTATGGCATGTTCCTGACCCGTCATCTAGAATTCAGGTAAGGCTTCCACCTTCACTAATGAAGGGGATTCACGAGGAGTACAGGATACTTACCTTGATGGGAGTAGAACACCCTTATTGGTAGTCTGACGCGTGATTAACAAGCGACGTCATTATTATTATTATTAGTAGTAATAGTACTAGTACTAGTAGTAGTCGTGGTGGTAATATTAGTAGTAGTAGTGGTCATAAAGACAAGCAATGCATGTATATTCTCACCATTGCCTTCTCCCATCCCTCTCCAGTCCCACCGGTCACCATTGGACCATGACGCTGCGCCACTACCACGACCCTGAGTGTACGAGGCCGTCCTTCACATTGAAGGCCAGCGGCACCCACCGTGCCGCCACCATCTCACCTTCCCCCCCTTCCCCTCGCCGCACCTACGTCACGTCCTACGCTCATGACTTCAACGTAACGCGGCTGCTGCTCACTCCCGAGGATGAGTACCTGTCCCGCGCCCTCAACCTGTACAAAGATACGGACTGCGGCGCGCGGGGTTCATGGGTGCGCAGGGAGGCCCAGGACGTCACACCCACCGGGGGCTGTGCAGCCGTTGGGGTTCGGGTGCCCGTGGTGGATAAGGAGGTGGTCCGCACAGGCGTAGATGAGACGGGCAGGATGTGGCTGGCGCTTGGACAGACGCCCACCGCCCACCAAGTGTCGGGTGGGCGACGCCCCACCAGCTGGGGACCAGAGCTCATCAGTTGTCGTAGTTACCATGCCTACCATCATGACAACGCTCTCCTGCCCATAGTAGGCGCCCGGACTGCTTCTTCGGCTCCAGCCACTCACACTGTGTCACCATGTAGCACCTTGCTGGCCTTGCTGATCCTGCTGACTGCGTTGCACCGCCCCTAGGAGCTCAACCAGCATGGCTCTAGCAGCAGTCAGTAACGTCTCGTTCTCACTTTAACCAATATTTATGGAGGGAACAGAAAAAATGTTCACCATTGAGGTGACGTGTTTGTCGTGGTGTGGCCCTGAGGGAGACGAGAAGTTTGGGCCATATAGGCACTGCACAGAACCCCGAGCACGCGTCTGGAGCGCTGTTGGCCCCGTAAACTATGGAGACACAGTGACTCCCACGCCTAGACAGCATTATGCTCGCCGTACAAATCCTCGTAGAAAGCTGGCATAACCCTTTCTCTTCACTGAACTAAGGGAAGATTTATCTTTCCTTTTCTTCTCTTTCCTCTCCTCCTCACGCCGCAGACTCGGCATCACGTATTAGTGGCGGTCAGAGCACAACTCGTTCAATGCCTCACACTGCGACATGCTGACTCTACGGGTCAATGTTGCCGGAGGGACTTCACATGTATAATGATAATAGTAATGATAATAACGATAATGTTAATAATAATAATAATAATAATAATAATAACAATAATAATAATAATAATAATAATTTTTTAGTTGTATAAATGGAGAGTGTGTGTTATACATTCTGAGCTGTCTCTTAACTGTCGTGTTAGTAATAATAAAAATAACGTTAATAATAATAATAATAATAATGATAATAATAGTAGTAATAATAATAATAATTATTATTATTATTACTATAACAATGTGGATACTTTTAAGAGAAGGAAAGTAGTAGAAAACATGCAGAATATATTATTGTACATGATTCGTCCCCGTTAGCAGCGGTAGGAATGCAAAAAGGACGGAGTAGAGAGAGAGAGAGAGAGAGAGAGAGAGAGAGAGAGAGAGAGAGAGAGAGAGAGAGAGAGAGAGAGAGAGAGAGAGAGAGAGAGAGAGAGAGAGAGAGAGAGAGAGAGAGAGAGAGAGAGAGAGAGAGAGAGAGAGAGAGAGAGAGAGAGAGAGAGAGAGAGAGAGAGAGAGAGATGAAGGAGGATAAGGAAAGGAGTGGTCACTGTACGTACATACCGTTACCCTTTCACAACTGTCCCTAAGGAGGCGCCAGTCCTCAGCATGACAGGAAGCACAATGTTGACGGTCATCACGCTAGCTTCCACAAGAAAGACTTTAGTCCAAATATGAAAATTTTTTTTTTTTGCTAGTATCTTACTGTTGCGATCGTTAAATTCCAATGATGAATTAGTCAAGTTTTTTATAAATTTTACTGTGACAAAAAAATAAATGCGTAAGCAGCTATTTATTTTGATCACCGGATTAAGCAATCCCTAACGACCTTCCATCCCTCAATAGCTAGTCAGTCAGTCATTATAGAAAACTACTTCAGGCTATCACCACATTCCATTACCATAACAAGTCATTACATTTTACCGCTTCAGGCTAGTCATTAGTATATCTGGCAGAAGCCATCATCTAACTTTAAGAAAAGACCACGAGCAGCAACAACCATTATTATTACTACCACCATCACATAGCGGGGATCGTCGGGTGGTTGCAGTCTTAACCTGACGGAACTATTTTGACATCGTCCTAAAAGTGTCGATAAGTTCATATATAGATAAGTGATCCTTCTTATTTATAGTAAGCGTATTTGCTGTTTATAAAGTTATGCGAGTACACACAAGAGAATATGATTATCACTTTGATGATTTATTTCACTTGCAACACCTTAGAGGAGTGTGTTCCGTTTCGTTTTCTGTTCGACATCCAGAACACTTTGAGCCGGTTCGAGTTGTGTTCCACTCCGTCAACAGTCGAATGTATTTCTTGCACGGCTTACTAATTTTGCCATACATTTGTATAGTGTGTTAACAGAGGATAAGATAGTTGACAGAGGATAAGATGTGAGAATCTCGTGAGTTAAATTAGTAGTACAATAAGCTGTAGATTGGAATCTTAAACATCAGCGCGCGCAAGTGTGTCAGGAAGGCCCAGCGCCGGCCGGTTAGTGTTAGTGTGTGGTTAAGAGGCAGTGACGCAGGTTTGGGCTGAGCTCCGGGAGAGGGAAGGCAAAGGTACCTGCTCTGCCACCGTCTGTTCAGGTTAGTGTGTGTGTGTTCCATGCAGTACCTATCCGTCAGGAATGAATGAGTGTTGGAAGACGCTATAATGCCACGTAAAGACTGCATCCAATGTATACATCTGGTCCATCCCGCTGCTACTACTATCACTTAATGAATATCCTTCCTCTACCGCCACCACCAGCTACCTCAATAGTAAATCACACGGGTGACTGTCTCGTTCCCTCGCAAAAACACATTCATATGTCCCTCTGATATTTAAAGCCAGTGTAGTTTTACAAATACATTAGGTAAATCTGCATAACTACTGCTCGTCTAGCCTAACCTGAACTGAACTCCCGTAATAACCTCTTAACTGGGGGGAGCAATCCCCCCAGACTCCCCCCAAAACCTAACCTGAACTAAACTCACGTAATAACCTCTTAGCTGGGGAAGCAAGCCCTCCCAGATCCCCCAACCTTTCACGTAATAATCATAATAAAATCACGTATTAACCTCCTACATGATCGGTAAGCCCCACTACACACTCCTTCTAGCTAACTTACCTTAACTGAAGTTTTTGGTTAAAATTAAGTGTAGCTGGCTTGCCGAAAATCAGTGCAAGCGTCCGTGACGGCGACTCTAAACAAACTGGTGAGATGACCTGTCAGCTAGGTGTGTTGAACAAAGCCACGTGACTGATTCTCATTGGCTAGGAATTCTGAAAGGACTGTCATAGTGACATATAACCTAGCAAACGTCAAAAAAAACAAAAACACTGAAGTGAGAAAAGCGTGGTGTTGTGCTGGACTCAGATTCCGTAAGCTCCTGTGGACTTTGAACATTTTTCCAAGGCACCTAACTGCAAAGACATTTTGCGAGGTAAATAATGGTGAGCACCGCCTGAAACCCTCACAAATGTGTTGAGTACACTTTGTATAGTATGTAGGACTTCATATTTCTATCGATATCGTCCGAGCAGTAGTTATGCAGAAATACCATATATTGTATCTGAAGTATTTTAAGATTATGTACACGTCTGTATTGTTTTTGTGTATTGTATAACTCTCTCTCACACTTGTGTGTGTCAGGCCGAGATGTTACCTTTGCATGGTAACGTGTGTGCTCATCACGTGCTGGACTCGTGATTATCAATCATTACCCTTCTCATTGAGATGGGTCTATGGGTAAGGCTGAGACACCTCTCACATGACACCCCGGGGTCTATGGGTAAGGCTGAGACACCTCTCACATGACACCCCGTCCTTGACGACCTGAGCAGGGTTCAAAACCTCTCCTTGCCGGGTAACAAGCAGAGTTGTTAACTAATGAACCATGGAAGTGGTGTGTGTGTGTGTGTGTGTGTGTGTGTGTGTGTGTGTGTGTGTGTGTGTGTGTGTGTGTGTGTGTGTGTGTGTGTGTAACAAGCAGGAGGAACTAGTAAATTACGTAACCGTTTAACTGCTGATTCCAGTCTCTCTTTCTCTCTCTCGTTTGTGTTGTCAGGTGTTGTTGCATGTCTTCATTTTCCTCCCCGCCAGCCTCATTTTCGTGCCGTGCGGGGCAGGACAAAGGAGTGGATGTACTTAGTAATTAAGAAATCTGTAACAATGTCTCGCGTAACTCCGTCTTTAGCTATTAGATGCAGGTAGCTCGAAAGCGTAGTACTTACCTTAGTGTTTTTGCTCTAAAGTTTTCGTGTTTATAGTAAGGGAGTGAGTGATGTCCTAGGCCACACTCCATTCTACCATAAGTTTGTCATCTCGTCCGTGATCCGCCACCATCCACCGACGTACACATGCAGTGAAGTAAATCGTGGAGGGAGGGCATTCAGCCGTCCTCACAACCCGTCATCCCTATCCTCTTACATTTTGTGACTATACCCTCTTTAGCTGGATTAAAATGTATATTGTAAATGTTTATCATTATGTTATTCGTAAAAGGTGATAGTGAAAGAGAATCATGGTCTCGTTCTTGAGTCTCGCACTCCCTACCTCCCAATTTTCTTCAGGAGAGTTGTATGTCTAGAGCCGATAGGAGACTATAAAGGCACAGACACACATGTCGTCCAATAATATCAGAAAGTTAAAAACGTTGCCAACAAGCTGGCATTTTGTTCTTGAACATGCTAGACACTCGAACGTATACATAAACGTGGTGTTTGAAGTGTCTTATTGCAACACACATACACAATAATAGTAATAAAAATAATAATAATAGCAATAATAATAATAATAATCACATTTGTCACAGTAAAAAATATAAACCATTATTATTATCTTTATCTATTAAATTGTTGTAAAAAGTTCCCTCACCACCACCACCACCACCACTACCATCACCATAATGATGGATGAATACTGTAGTGATAATAATAATAGTGAATATGAGGTGATGGTAACGGGAACGATGAAAATATTTCCTGTATCTCTTATTTTTTTCTATATATATTTTTTAATATTTGCTATTATAGTAATGATGCAAATAAGTCCAGATTCGTGTTCAGCATGACCTAAAGCATCATTGTAAAACTTTTCATGAGATTCGGAGGTGTTGAGTTTTCGCGTTACACAACAAGAGTAATTGCGCTCCGAACATTACGTTATCTTTCTTAACACACGTTGGAAGCAAGTGTGTCTGTGCCATAAATTTTCAAGCTACTTTAACGTGTGTCGGACGAAAAAAAACAAGTATTGATGGAATGGTGTATGTAGACCTTATGCCCTCAAAGCATATTTATACATTACGTGTAACTAGACAGTTTGAAATTATTACATACTCATACCTTTTACAAAACAGGTTTCAGGGAAGACGGATTTAACACATTATATTCTCGTAGATAATATTTTGAATGATGATAAATAGTGTGTATCCATGAAAAAGTGTGATGTCTAGGAATGCGGCGTGTTAGGTCTATACACTTGTCTTGAGGAACCTGAGTCCGCTGTCTAGGAGAGGAGGTGGTAATGGTGTTTCGGAGTATTGTAAATATAACTAGCGGATAGTCTTTAAAAGGTGTTAATATTCATTGTGTCCCAGTTTCTAGGGAAGGTAGTACTCTTGTTGAGCTTGGCCGTGAGCAAGGTGACACACTACAACCTCCAGTGTGGTCAGTTGTACACTGCCTGACACTTGATGTGAAGGGTTGCACTTGTCAGGATACCAAGGTGTCGACCGTCATATCTTTGCAGGCGGTGAATACATCAATATGGAGTTAGAGGTTTATGAAGAGAGGAAACATTGGTACCATGTATGGAAGAAAGAATGTAGTAGATTTATTTATAAGAGTACTAGATTGCCAAAGTGAATGTAGCCGCATAATAATAGTATGGATGTAGATTTTTGGCTATTTAATAAATGTAAACTCTTATTTCTTTTTTCACTCCATGATATAGTCCTTATGATTTAAGATCGAAATGGTGTTACCATGTTTGGAACACAATGAATATGTATGCTTTTAATGGTGGATGTAGCACCACACACCCGCTTACATAGAAGTTTTGACATTGCTGATAAATTAAATGATTATTTCAATGAGTTTATTTTGCTGATTGAAAGATGGTGTTGATCTTGAATAACAGTTAACAAATTGTTTGAATGATTGTGACATAAGTGCCACTTAAAATTAAACTCAAAATTTTAAAAGTTTTTTATGTCATTTCGGCATGAACTATTATAACAATGAAATAACTCCTGAAGGTATTTCTAAATACCTAATGCTGTATATGTAAAGATTACCAATACTGAATTTTCTCTTCATTTCTTCTTAAGGTTGAAGTAGGATTGACTTACATAATTGGTAGTTGTCAGAATATAGCAGTTCACTGTATTCAAGTTTATAATAACATAAGTGATCACAAATTTGTGAAGTTTGAGAGATTTGTGGGGACAAAAATGCATAACTTTAATCTTAGTTTTATTATATCTAGTTTTAGTGTGTAACCACATGTAGTGTGGAACATCCTGTACTGTTCTGCTTTGTTGAACCTTTCAACACAAGCACATGTTTACCAGGAAAAGGTCTCAGTATCTTTAAGTTTCCTTCTTACTGTGATTGACATTTTTGCAGATGATGTCCTCTCCCAAACTGATTGGGTGAGGAAAACAGAAGCAGCCTCAGTCACTACGTGCAGGACCGTTGGACATTACCCAAGGAACTACATGAATAGGACTACATCCATCTTGGCTGTAAGTTTGCAGTGAACATGATTTTCAAAAAGCGTTTGACAGTAAACGTTTGACAATAAACGATTACTGGTATAGCTGGAAAAATTCTTAAATGGCTAATACGTTGTCATAATCAGTCATTTAACTGGCGAGACGTTATAAGCGGTGTGCCACAGGGTTTGGTCTCATTCTCTTCCTAATTTATGTCAATGATAGTGATGAAGGCCTCACCTGTAAGATATAAAAATTTGTCAATGATACAAAAATTAAGTAACTACAACTGCCGATCAATCGATCAAACTTCTTTGACCTTAGTCAGTCGGTCAAAAAAGTGGTAAATGAAATTTAATGTTGATAAATATAAAGTTTTGCATATCAGTAACAATAATCAATAAACTAAATATACAATGAATGGGTCCAAGGTTAACCATGAAAAAGACTTGTTCAGAAGTTATTAGGACGGCTAACAAACTGTTCAGCTTCATCAAAAATTTTCCTTGCACTATATAATGAACCCACCATATTGAATCATGCATTGAATCTTTCCATCTTTTCCAGAGTCTTCCAATGGATCTTTTGCTGACTGGAGTCCACTTGTAGTACTTCACTGGTGTTCTATTTTCATCCCTACGCATGACGTGGCCGTACCATCTCAGCTGATTTTTTCCAATGAATATAAGTTTGGGTTCCACTTGATAGGATTGAACGGAGAGCAGCGGTGAATGCACGAGTGATGACGTGGCTTGAACCCTCTATTGAGGAGGTTCCCGTGCACCTGGTGTGGCCCTTGTATCAGATCAGGTTCAGGGAGAGTGAGAGGCATGAGTTAAATATGAAGTGGCAGAGGTAAACCTTAAGATCCTGTTGTAGATATGACTCCCAACTTTAGCCCAATATGCATGACTAACCTGACACACTATGTAGGTAGATAGTGTGACTTAACGTTTATTACTGTTTCCATTGGCAGCAGCAGCAGACAAGCCTATCACGTCACGGGAGGAAGAGCTCTGCACCAGGCTGGTAGGGGAAGTCTCCTGGTGAGAGCCATGACAGCATTTTTAAGGTCACAGGAGGAACATCAGCATTTTCAAGACTTAAGAAAAGGAAAAAAGGATGAGATATAAGATTGGTGGAGAACCATGTTTTGCCGAGAAGTTTCAACTCTCCAGATGCTGTCCATACATAAGAGTACATTTGGTTACATGTAAATAAAGACCTTCCCTGAAGTTTGATTTTAGTTCAGTAATTGTTAGTAATTATTTATTTTTCTATTTATTTTTGTTTTATCCCTTTTAAATAGTTGTTCTTGCATGAAGTAATTGTGTAGTTAGTTTGCGTTTGATTATTCCTGCATAAGATTCAGATACTACTTGTGGTAATGTGGTGGAGACTTAAAATTCCATTATTGACTTTATTGTAAATATAGTCATTTTGCCAATTTTGCTTTCTATTAAGTAATCATAGTTTGCAGAGACTTAAATGCTCATATGGTAGTTTCAGCTTTTGATTATTTCTAGTTTTTTATATTTTATATATAAACAAGTTAATTAATAGCCACAGCAGAATAGGGCATTACATTTTTTTTGGTTAATAATTGACTTGTGTTAGTTATAAGAAATTTGCCATTTACTTTGTTGCTGGACAATTAGTTAATGTTCCTTAAAATGTATGAAATTTGTAATCCTCGATGATCCTAGAATAAAATATAAAGGAAAACTAGCTATAATCAAATTTTTTAGTAACCCCCAATCTATATGCATTAGTCACCTTAAACTTAGTATAAAAACGATGCGTTCTCTCTCCCATTGCTCAGAAAATTCCTGATTAGACAGATAATTGACTTGTTACTGTTTCTGCTTAGTCATGGCAGCACAGAGCACCACCACTGGCCTTAGCTCTAGCCATGGCCACCTTTCTCTACCATCTAATTTACTCCAAACCTTAGACTTCAGTGAGACTTGTGTATCTGCCGCCCTAGTAACTTGCTCCTCAGCCACACGACGGGACAGCACCAGCATCCCTCCTTCAGCCAGGTAAGAGTCAGCACCAACTCTCCTTTCCTGTCAAAAGAGGACCAATCAGCACTGGGTTTTGAGGGAGGAGATCTTGCTTAATTTTTCATTCTGAATCTATCTAATCAATGAGTCACAACCTTTCTTGCTGCAACAATCACCAGATTTATTAAAACCACGTCACATTCATTATTAGAGTGACTGCTTGAACCACCAGCTACATACTAAGGCGCTCTATAACTCTAAAGGTTACAGCAGAAGGTTTTTTGTAGCACCTCAAAAGCTTGGCTGTAGAAAGCATGTGCTAGATTACAATAATAATAATAATGATGATAATAATAACAATAATAATAATAATACGTATCACCACAGCTATATTGCCACTAACATGCAAAAAGTATTAAGAAAATAAATTCAGACACACACACACACACAACGTTCATCCCGTCCCCTCACCTCCAGACAACTTACATGATTAGATAAATATTGTTAAAATGCCAGTCTTTGTGTGTTTGTGTGGTTTTTTTTGTGTGTGTGTGTGTGTGTGCTGCCACGCTCCTCTTGAGGCTTACTGACAAAGAAAAGAAAATCAGAAGATAAAAACAGGCTATCAATTATAAGCTATCATAGAAACCATAAAAAAATGTAAAAATAATAAATAAATAAATAAATAAAAGACTCGGATAAATACAATAAATGGAGAATCATGCGATAAATATTGAACTGCAATGAATAAGAACAAAGAAGCATACATGGTGTTGAAGGAAGAGGAAGATAAGGAGAATGAGGAGGAGGAGGAGGAGGAGGAGGAGGAGAAAGTGTCAGTAGTGGTAATGGTAGTGGAGGAAAATATGGACGAGGAAGAGACGCCAAAGAAGCTTGGTATGCGGTGCGGCAGGGACTCAGGGAGACAACACCCCCTGCCGAGTTCCCTGCCGGGGGGGGGTGTTTACCTGCCCGCCCCAGGTGTTCTAAGGGTGGCAGGAAGGTGAAAGTGGGGGAAGGGTGACAAAGTAAGAGAGGGACGAGGGGTGAGGTAGTTTGGTGATTGAAAAAGAAGAGAAGAAAGAAGAGGAATAGGAGAAGAAGGATTACAAAGGATTACAAAGGAATACAAACACTAACACACCTATAGGTCCTTATCTAGCTGTTTGATTTCACTAAACTACACTTACTATTATTATTAGAGAAAGGACAAAACAGTAGAAGCCTCCTCTCCACCCCTCCCTTCCCTTCAACCAAAGCTGGCCGGCACAGAAGCGATACCATGCAGTATTGAAAAACTACCTGGAACCTAAGGACATTGAGAAGAATGTTGTATTTACGACACTAACTTTGTAGAACGAGTTTAAATAATTGTTGGAGGAGGAAGAGAAAGAGGCATTGGTGTGGTGGTGTTTAGATCGCCAGACAGGGATAAGCTAAACTCTCTCTCTCGCTCTCTCTCTCTCTTTCTTTGACATTGAGACAAATTAGCTGACACTATAATGTTACATGTTACGTGGGGAGATCAATGTACCATGTACACTACCATTAATAATGTTTTGATTAATCAACTAAATGATCATTCCTGAATTCTATAATATTAAGAAGATTTAGTGCCAAATATTTGCGATGTATCAACTAAATAAACAAATTGTTACACATCAATATAATACAATGTAGAATGTATTCATTTATGTATTAAATGACTAAGTTTCCCACCTCATTGTGTTACTGTCATCTCCAAAACTTGATGAACCAGAATCCTTACTATTTAAATTTATAAGATGCTGACTTACCTATTACTTCCTCAAGTCCCTAATTTCCCTGTTTCTCATATCTCAATTTATTTGTTTTTAAGAGAGAGAGAGAGAGAGAGAGAGAGAGAGAGAGAGAGAGAGAGAGAGAGAGAGAGAGAGAGAGAGAGAGAGAGAGAGAGAGAGAGAGAGAGAGAGAGAGAGAGAGAGATTAATAATATCTCATCCCTTCCTCAACAATGAGAGAGCTTAATAATATCTCATCCCTTCCTCAACAATGAATTCTTTGTCCCTCCACAACAATGAACTCTTTGTCCCTCCACTACAATGAGTTTCTTGTGTCGTCCTGAGTCTCATGAGAGGTGATTAATGAACAGGTGAAGCCCACCAGATCTGGTCTCATTCACCATTACACACATCGCCCTCGACCACAGTCAAACACAGTCGGGACCTCTGCCTTTCCTGGCAAAGTTTTCATAAGAGATAGTCAAACATTTTGAGCAGAAAAATCACAGTATAACAGATATGTTACTGTTTCTGCTCAGTGCCATGGGCTTAGTCATGGCAGCACAGAGCGCCACCCCTGATCTTGGCCCTGCTCCAGACCTACACATGCACTACTCTAGAATATCTAACCTACTCCAATCCTTAGGCTTCAGTGATACGTGTGTGGTTGCCACCCTAAAATCTTGCTCCCAAGACACAGAACAAGACCAGCCCCCATCCCTCATCCAGGTAAGAGTCAGCACCAACTCTCCTTCCCTGCCAGCAGAGGACCAGTCAGCATTGTGTTTTAAGGGATAAGTTCTTGCTTAATTTTTAATTCTGAATCAGATTCATAGAGCATAAGTTTATGAGAAATATCATGCATATTAATCCCTCAGGTTGCTCTATAACTCTTACATCCTTCTTTTGAAAAACTTTCTTCCGCCACTTCCCACAATAGTAGGTACAGTACTTTGACATAAGTACTATGGAGGTCAAAGCTGCCAATACCTTTACCAGACCACACAGTGAGGATCACTTCAAGTTTTGACAGATGCCTGATCCCTGGGATTAAGATAGGGAAGAGTTGCGGAGGCCTTCTTCCTCCGTCTACCACCTACACACTCTGGTCACTCGCGGCAAACACTAATGGATAAACCAATGTGTCTTGGCCTTTTAAGTTTTCCTCTCATTATATTTCTCATAATTGAAATCTCTCTCTCTCTCTCTCTCTCTCTCTCTCTCTCTCTCTCTCTCTCTCTCTCTCTCTCTCTCTCTCTCTCTCTCTCTCTCTCTCTCTCTCAAATAAATGTTTTAGTCGAGAAACATCACTACTATTATTATTATTATTATTATTATCCTTATTATTATCATTATCACAATTATCATCATTACTATTATCTATCATTATTACTATCATTATTAGTATGAGTGATCTTATTTATATTATCATTGTTATTACTATTATCAATACTATTTATTTAATCAGTTACAATCATTATCATTATTGTTATCATTATCATTATAATCAATCATTATCAATATTAGCATCACCATCATAATTAGTATGATTGTTGTTATTTATACTAATATTATTATTACTATTATTATCATTATTATTATTATCATAATCATTTTTCATTGCTATTACTATTATCATTATTATGATCATTATTATAATTAAAATAATTATTATCATTATTACTTATGATTTCATTATGTAAATGCAAGAGATAGTTTATTGGACTTACCTTTTCCTCTGGGTTACAGGAGACAAAGGAGGTGCTGAAGGAAGTGAGTCTCCTCATAAAAGAGTCAGAATCTCGACCACGTCACTGCAAGGATTTACTGGATTCTGGGGACAGCGAGAGTGGCCTGCACCTGGTGTACCCTTATCCTGGGCAACCCCACCGTCGTGTGACCGTGTACTGTGACCAAACTGTTGACGGTGGAGGCTGGACAGTCTTCCAGAGACGCACCGATGATTCTGCCCGGGAAGATTTCTACCGCACCTGGATTGAATATAAGTTGGGCTTTGGTGACCTTGAGGGTGAATTCTGGCTGGGCCTTGACCATCTTCACATCCTCACCTCTACAACTTTGCAGCAGTTGCGAATTGACTTGGCAGATTATGAGGGAGAGGAGCGATGGGCAAAGTATGACTTCTTCAACGTCGGGCCTAATGAGAGCAACTACCGCTTGAAAGTTGGAAGGTGGGTCTCCCAATCCAGTGAATCCATCATATCCTAGGAATAAAATTTTTTTTAACTTGAGGTCAGTAAGACATTTCAGTACATAAATATTGCACAATATAAAAAGAAAAAAAATGTTAGTGATTTTGTTTGTTATCCCTACAGGTACAGTGGCACTGCAGGAGAATCCTTGATATACCAAAATGATCACAGTTTCTCAACCCATGACCATGACACAGATGGTGACGATACCAACTGTGCCCTGAGGTGAGTGTTGCCCACCTCAAAACAAGAAAGCTTAACAGCAGGTGCCCACAGTAATGCAAGTAATTTAAATGTCTGTTGTCAGACATTAAGTTAGGCACCTTAATCACATTTAAACATTAAATCAGCAAAACAATATTGTATAATATAGTGCCATTGCTTCTCTGTGAAAGCATGCTCATACAAATTACAAACTTATGAGAGAAGGTCTATGATAGCTTGAAATTTTCTTAGATATGTATAAGATCATATAACTAAAATGAGCTTTGTAATCCTACCTACTAGATTCCGTGGAGCTTGGTGGTATAAAAATTGCCACAAATCCAATCTGAATGGCTACCAACATGAAGGCAATCACACCACCTTTGCTGATGGCATCAACTGGAAATATTGGAAGGGATACAATTATTCCCTAAGAAGGACCTCCATGATGATCCGGCCGGCCTTTTGACATATTCACCTCACTGACTCTGGCCTGAACAGTAACAAGCATAGGTAGGATGGTCTCCCCAATACAACTACATATTACACAGATGGTCTGCAACTGTACACTGTGTACAAAATTAATCTTAAAGAATTAAGTGAAAATCAAAATTAAATTCCAACAGTATTTTTACCCATATGAATTAACAAAATATAAATTAGTACTATGAAACATCCAGATCATCGACCCCCAGGTATGAATTAAGTACAAATATGTACTTGTTCAATGTAAGACTTATTTGTAATTACTCAGTTTACAGTATGCTCTCTCTCTCTCTCTCTCTCTCTCTGACATTGAGACAAATTAGCTGACACTATAATGTTACATGTTACGTAGGGAGATCATGGTACCATGTACACTACCATTAATAATGCTTTGATTAATCAACTAAATGATAGATTCCTGTGTCAAATATTTGTTATGTATCAACTAAATAAACATCAATTGTTAAACGTCAACATAATACTATGTAAAATGTAGTAATTTATGCATTAAATGACTAAGTTTCCCACCTCATTGGGTTACTGTCATCTCCAAAATTTGATGAACCAGAATGCTTACTGATTAAAAGAAAAGATGCTGACTGATTACTTCCTCAAGTCCTTAACTTATATAACCAAAACTAACCTAACTTCAAAGACGCAATGCGAGGTAAATAATGAGAAGCACCGCCTGAAACCTTCACAGATGTGTTGAGTACATTATATATAATATGTAGGACATTATATTTATATCAATATCGTCCCAGTAATAGTTGTGCAGATTTACCTCAAAATGTTTTGTACTATGGTCTTTAATGATATACTAAAGAAGTTATATAAGGTAGAGATCTGCGGGCTGACTGAACACCTCTCATTAACTTTGTGTTCACTATACGTAACAATGAGTTCCTCTCCATTCCATTATAGGCAAACACTGAAGTAGCCTTTCACCATTACTAAGATACCACTACCTACCTGACAACCTGTACCTTTTTGGTCTAGATGCACACGATGCCACACGTCATATTCATGTAATGGTACGTAGTTTCAAATTCAAGTACATCTTAGAGCAAAAGTTGTATTCACAAGACAAAAACCCACCAAACAGGGCTCTATCCAAGTAGTATCATGCAAAATTTAAACTAGGCAAGTCTGTGTGGCATGCAGTCCTTGCATAAACTGGTAAGTTTCTACCACCAACTACATAACATTGTTCTCAACCATCTGTTAATCGACTACAGTAACATTTCTGAGTTACCAACATATACTATCCTAATTAGGACTTAGAGCTAAACAGAGAACTGTAAATCATCTTCAAATGACTTGGCAGAGAACCATTATGAGGATTCCAACAGCAGTCATCCAAAGCCTCACTGATTACAAGCTGAAAACTATAGCACCAAATTATTCCATATATATGCATTTATTGAAATCCACCACTGTACTTGTTGTTGTTGTTGGTTTAGGGAAACGATAATCCTTGGGCTGTTATGTGCCCTGGAGTCCTGTGAGGGTATCACAGACGGGAAAGGCGGAAAGTTACATAACATAAGCACATAAGAACTGAGGAGACTGCAAGAGGCCAGTTGGTGACCTACACGAGGCAGTTCCTTGTCCCCCACCCTTGGAATAATCCAATATTTAACCATCTCACCCTGGAATCATCTTAGGTAAAAGTGCAGAATAAGGCCTTCTGCCCTTTATTTCTTCTCTCCTTCCCTACATACTATACATAGTGTACTCAACACATCTGTGAAGGTTTCAGGCGGGTGTCACCATTATTTACCTCGCAAAACGTCTGAAACCTTCACAGATGTGTTGAGTACACTATGTATAGTATATAGAGAAGGAGAAAAAAGAAAGGGCAGAAGGCCTTATCCTGCACTTTTACCTAACCTAATATTTAGCCATCCGACCTGTCATCACTATCCATAATCTCATCCAACCGTCTTTAAAACTGCCTATTGACTCAGCAATTACTACGTGTCTCCCCAGCCTATTCCAATCGTTCACCACTCTTGATGAGAAACATTCTGCGTGGGCCTCCTTTTGTGCTTCCCTGTCCTTTTCTTCCTCAGTCTCAAAGGCTTGGTCTTTCTTCAGGAAGCTGGTCCACCCTCAGCCCCCTCTCACCTTCCCGTTAACTAGTAACGGCGTCCTCCTCATCAATGATGTCCAAAAAGCCTAGTGTCTCGCCTCCAACATCCACACTATCCTCGGCTCCACTGATCCTATACACGAACCCCCCCCCCCCTTTCCCCCCCCTTTTGTGTTACCTCCATCTTCACACGGCCACACAATTAGCACAGCTATAACTCCCCAGGAGCTTTCATCAGCTTTGCAAGCACTGTCTGTTGGGAAGGCGACGGGGCCGGACAATGTCCCAAATGAGTTTCTTCTCCGCCTCCTCCTGAGCGTGTTCAACGCTAGCTGGCTGTCTGGGACGTTCCCCTGTGTGGCGTCATGCCATCACAATTCCTATTCCCAAATCTGGCAAGGACCCGTCGAAGGTTTCATCCTACAGGTCAATCAATCTCCTCTTTAATCTAAGTAATGTATTAGAAAATATAGTGCATGACAGACTAATAACATGGTGGTTGTTGGAACACAAACAACTTCTTCCCCCAAACATGTTTGGCTTTCGTCCTCACCGTGGCACCCTGGATGCCTTGCTCCAGCTATAGTCTTCCAAATCTTAACATAGATTCCTGGTGGGGCAGAATCCAGTATTCCCATGGGTCCAACGCTGCCATGTCTACGTAAACTAGCCAGTTAGAGCACCACATTCACACAAAAATAAACTAAAAATAATAATACCAAACAAACTAACCTTGTCCAACGAAGCAGTGTTTTTTTACCTCTGTAATGGCAACTCATCAGGTCCCTTCCCTGATCTTAGGTTCTTCTTATACTGTCACGTGTTGCCAGCCCTTTCTGCAGTGCTTCCTTGTGTCGTAATATTTTGTTATGGTCGAGTCGGTGAAAAGGATCACCTTCTGCGCAGGATGACTATCGAAATGCGCATGTGTAAATGTGGCAGTATTATATATAGTTTGTTGGAGGTTCTCTACTTCTCCATCACACATAATATACTGTTTATTTAAATATTATTTTTGCTTTGACATTGAGTTTCAGATTATTCATGCCTGGTAATAAAGTTGCGTTATGAGTTCAAAGCTTTTTTTCTCTTTTAACTTTGACTTTCGACATTTAGTGATGAGACTAGCTGTCACGTCAACCAAACTCTCCTTGTAATTTGGTGATTATTATGGTCTGCAGATTGGTAAGACAGCAGTACGTTGAGTGTAACGTCAGGAATTTAATCCCCGAGTGCAGTCGTCTAATGGCTATCTCTTTAAATAACTTTGTCAGTGTTTCAAAACAAGAAGCATTACAGAAGGAAGTCAAAGATGAGAGAGGAAAGGGAACAATGTGAGCAGAGAAGTGAATGTGAGGTGAAACATGTAGAGGGAAGGATGCTAAGGGAAAGAGGTTGTGAAAGGAAGATGGAAGAAAAATTTTAAGAAAGAAAATTGGAAAAGAGTTGCCTTGATTGAAATAGTTAGGGTAAGAAGAAAACTATGCCAGCTGCTTTCATAAAACATAATTATACCTGGCAAGGCTTTTCAGATATATATTCAGCCATTTAAACAATGTATCGAGGCTAGAAATCGGGCTAACAGGTTGTTAGGATTCATTGCTAGAAGTATTAAAAGTAGAAGTGTTGAGGTTATTTTGAAGTTGTATTTAGCGTTAGTCACTACAGTGCAGTGCAGAGAAGACTAGACGGCTTTATGGATGGGGATGAAAGGTGAGTGTAGGTAATAAGGGGGTATTGGAGTAACAGGAACTACCTAGTGCAGGCTTCCGGGCCTCTTGTAGCTTCCTTATATTCTTATGTTCTTATATAAATGTTTATACTTGACATTGAGTATAAAGAGAAAGTTGAAGACTGGGAACAGGCTTGTGATGTGGAATTGGGACATTTCCAGGAGAATGTTTTTTTCTTTTTCTTCTTAAATGTCAGTCTTCTTGATAAACATTGTCAGTAGATTAAGGAAGTAGGTGAATAACATATCCCTCTTAAAATTCACTTGTATATTTCTTTAAATATAGAAGCAACAAATTTGATTGCTTGACTATACTAAAGAGTCAGCTTACAGTGTACTCAGTCCAAGATGGTCTTAACCACTGACTCCCCAAAATGCCAATTATTTCCCAATTATATAGATATTTTTTCTTTTAAATTTAGAAAATTTATTTCAAGGTGATATTTGTATATATGTGTATATATGTATATATATATATTTATATTTATAGGTAACATGAGATCAAAGACTAGTGCAGGTAACAGTGCTGATATACCATTAAAATAATAGCGCTCATGTAGGTGTATATAACAAAATTATTCTTATTATAATAACAATAATAATAATAACAATTATGATGATTATAATGATAATAATAATAATAATAATAATAATAATAATAATAATAATAATAATAATAATAATAATAATAATAATAAAATAACAACAACAATATGAAGAAAATCTACATTGAAAATGATTATGTTTGTGTGCAAGGTTTTGCTTCCTTGACTGATGAAGTTTTATGGTTCAAGAGAAAACAGCAGATACCCATGAGGAAATTTTGTTATCAGTCAATTCTGTATTGAGTTACATTATTCTCTTTTACAGAAAAAAAAACTACATAGTTTAAGTTAAGGCAAAATGCATCTACATGAAATATCTAAAAAACATGTGATATAAAACCGGAGTAAGGTGCTTAGTTAGGTTTGTTTTTTAGTGATGAGTACTCTGCAAGCTGCCTCCACCTGTGTCCTGCTGCCAGACACACAGCTGCACATTCACACTGTCACAACATACACCAGCTCTAGTACCGAAAACTGTACAAACAAAAGATTCCTTTGTAAAAGTGTATTTACAAAAATTTACTCAATAATAAACTTTTTTCCCACATATTATTTCTAGGAAATATTTATTCTTAATAAATGTATAAATGGTACACTTATATGGCAGCACAAGACCTTGGTTTAACTTGTGCCTCTGAGATACAAATCATCTGTATAAACCTTAATAATTAAAAGTGATGTGTTTTACAAGACATAGAAGAATTCTCTTAGCACATTGAAGATCAGTGCATGAAAAACTGTTAGTAGGATCTTTCTAGGAACTGTATCCTTGTTACTGTTTGTAATACTAAGAGTAAACCTGTCCATGCAATACTGCTCCTGTAGTGAGCATCCACAGCCCATCCTGTCAGTGCCATGAATAGTCCTCCCTCATACAATGTGGGTCATCACGAAAACATGACTTTCTCACCGGGAACTGTGGATAGCTTTTCAGCAAGTGAGCTTCTCTCCTTCACCAAGTATACACTTGAATCACTGACTCACTTTGGAACACGCATGGACAACATTTTTGAAGTTTTCTTGTGCTGGGTCAATCTTGAACACTATAAAACTAGAACTCTTTGCTTAAGTAGACATACTTTTCTGCGACTAGTAATATTTTCATTAGATGGTGAAAAAGAGCAGAGAAAATATACCACAAGTATTTGCACAACTTGTCAGTTGCACAACAATTAAGTATTTGTGTTCTGGGCTTTTAGGAATTTTCATCCCATCATAAACCCTTAAAAATCTAAAGGAAAAACCTTTGGTAATGTATCTAGGGAAGTCTTAGAAAAAGATAAATTTATACAAAAAATTAAAATTGTCACAGGAAACTGGTACACACTCCCATCACAGTTAAGTTGGTTGCACAACCACCAGAAGAAAAAAAATACTTTATCAAAATAAATGCTCTGGCTAGATTGTCATTTCATAAATATCACGCACCTTGCAGACATTGGTAACTTCATGGACTGACCACAGTGGGCACAAGCCAAAGTAGGGTTGGCTGACAGATGCAATGATGATGATGAGAGGCTGCAAGACCCCAGCTGAGGGGTCAAAGCAGACACAGGACGGCATGTGGTCCACTATGAGACGCCTTGCAGGCAACGACTGGCTCCAGTGGGTGAGTGATGGTTTATTGCTATCTGTTGATGGTGGAGTTCAACAAGAAAGGAACATAGAGCATCTTGGTTTCTAACAGTTTCGCTGCTGCTGCTTGTATCTGAAAGAGAGATTACAATAAATAACATGAAAATGGTTAAGATAAATTACACACTGTAGTTTCATGATAAACCCAAACTGTGCTGAGCATCATGTATTACCTTAAAGACTTTCAATCTCATTAACTTCTTTCCTCTTCAAGCTTAAACAGTCTACTACAATATTGCTCTTTTACAATCTACTACCACTATATCCATAATAACTGATCTGAATGTATCAATTATTTAAATCTCCTTTCCCACAACTATAGAAGGTTACTCACCCACCGCTATTCTCTTTATGTTATGCATAGTTAGTACTATGTTACCTTCCTTATATGATATATGTAAGTAGAGGAATAATGAGATTTCCACTCAAGTGGTGTAAACACCAGCCAATTAAAACTCATGTGTTGTTTTAGCCCTTTACCAGCCTCCCTTTCATGTAAATAAGTTGCAGCACTGGAAAAATAAGTATAACATTATTGTAGTACTGCATTGGCTGCAGTAATGTTAGTCTGCTTGAAGAAAAAAAACTTGGTATGCAGTGTAGCACAATTTTGCTACAAAGATGTGGTGTGGACTTACATCTGGGAGTCTGACTAGCAGGTCCTGGTATCTGGAGGGCTGGGAGGGGTAGTGAGTCTCACAAAAGGACCGCAGGCAACCCATATATCTTTCCTGGATCACTTCTAGCTCCTTGTGACCACTCCGGGCTGTAAAGAATACCTTTAGTATACATTTGTTCATACACTTCATATATGATATGCAATTAAAGTAAAACTACATTAAGTAAACTTTGTTTAGAAATGTATGAATAAGTAAGGCATGTGAGCAAAGCGCTTTAATAATTGGATAATTTCACAGGTAGCTTAAAATTGGCATTTTGAAAATGTGTTGAAATTTATAAGTTAGTTTATATTGTGCACAGGTGTGGCTGCAAACTACTATACTTCAAAAAGAAAATCTACCAATGCAAAATTTATATCCACCTTTGGGGCTCAAGACCTTCTGGTCACCAACTAATTGATACAATTCAGGACATATAACAAAATTATTCCACAAATATCAATAAATAATATCAATCCAACAACTTACATTGATTTAACATAGCAATAACCTTGAGGCAAACGTATTCCTCAATCTGTATCTTTATTTTGCGAAGTGCCAGTGTGACGTGGGTGATTTTTTCCACCATGACGCCTACTTCCTGCCTCAGCTGATCCATGGTGATGGGGCGACCCATCATGGAGTTGAGGCACGTTTGGAGTGTACACAGGTTGTTAGACACCTACATGGAAACAAAAAACATTATTTAGCATACTTGCATACTTTTTATAATGAGAGAGAGAGAGAGAGAGAGAGAGAGAGAGAGAGAGAGAGAGAGAGAGAGAGAGAGAGAGAGAGAGAGAGAGAGAGAGAGAGAGAGAGAGAGAGAGAGAGAGAGAGAGAGAGAGAGAGAGAGAGAGAGAGAGAGAGAGAGAGAGAGAGAGAGAGAGAGAGAGAGAGAGAGAGAGAGAGAGAGAGAGAGAGAGAGAGAGAGAGAGAGAGAGAGAGAGAGAGAGAGAGAGAGAGAGAGAGAGAGAGAGAGAGAGAGAGAGAGAGAGAGAGAGAGAGAGAGAGAGAGAGAGAGAGAGAGAGAGAGAGATCCTTACCTCTTGATGGAACTCTGCTTCAGTGCCATCCGAGGACCTAGAGCCCAGCTTCTGAAGGCCATATATAGCCTGGTAAGCTGAGGTGGTGAGAACTAGTAGCTCGTGCCACTTGTGTGTGAGGAGACTTGTGTGAACCTCCACTGGAAGTTCCTGGTAAAAGGGAAGGCGCTTGGTCCATTGAACCAGCTTGATTGAAATGGAGTCTCCAAGTTGACAGAGTTTAGTAGATAGATCACTCTTGTGGTCAAGTAGATCATCAAGATTCTGAAAGAAAAAATGCAATGTACAATTTTGTATGACTGGTTCATCATGATCATTAAATAATTGTGAGTTTATTGCTTAATTAACACTGGCCATTATGATTGAAAAATAGTTAAGTGTTGAAATCATAATACTAAAATTAAAATAATTATGTGCTACTCAAGCTTCCACATTACATCTAACAGCCTGATATGCACCTTGATTGGTCTACAACACCTGTAATTTGATATGATTATAAACTAGATACATACATAGGAAACTGTCTGCACAAAGTCTACATGAGTTCACAAATAATGACATAGGATTTAGTGGCTTCCACTGTGACAGACAGACCTTGTTTAACATTCTTGTGTGTAATCTTGCTAACATTTCAATGTGCTATGGATGAGATGTTTTTGTATGAAAAAATCCATTTGAATTAAAAGGTTAAATCAGAAGAATAAAGGTTTTGATAAGGACATAAATAGGTTATGGCTGAATGAATTACAAAAGAAAGCATACAATAATCTGAACCATTCATGATGATGGCCAATGTCTACCATAACTGGAAGGAACCATATATACCAAACACTATAAGACATCTTTCCTGTGTTTGACGAAGGTATCTTTTTCAGACACTACTTTTTATATAATTAATTGACACTTGCAGAGGCAGATCAGTGATTCAGCATTTGTACAATTATAAATTCTGCTCCCAAATTATAAAAATATGCTTTGAAACATTGCACATTTCCTTGAACTAACCTTTAACGTTGCGATGTCTTCAAAATCATCACAGTCTATCAGCATCCGTATCATGGCTTGTGCTACTGGATAAGGCATGACTCTTTCTCTGGTTGAGGAGACAGTGTTATCCAGCTTTTGTCGGAAATGAGCCACCTGACAAGGGAGAGAAAAGTCAAATTGAACAAACCTCTCAGCAGAAGTAGTAGTAGTTTTTATCAGCTCTGTTTTTATTAATTATTGAAAGATCTAGGTCATTACACTTAAATCTAATATAACCATCCATCTTTGCATATTTTTTTACGTCGTAGAATATATAAATTATTCTAATTATTTTTCTTAAAAGGAAGTTATATCTATCTTAACAGTAACTTAAATTATGGATTCCTATTGAGCAAAAGGGAGCTTTAGGCGGTCACAAGAGGAGGCAGAGCAGGTCAAAAAAGGAGGGAATATCAGCCATAATCCAGCATACTTTCAGCCTCAGAATATATGTCAATAAGGAATCATAAAGTGAGTTATTGAGCTTGGAAGGACGAGGAGGGGAAGACGAAGCCGGGCGGGGTGGGGCGGGGAGGGAGCGGACTCAGACGGGTCTGTCTACCTCCCACTCACGCTCGCTGGCTCCTTCCCCTTCCATACACTCCCTCATAGTTACACAAAACACACACATACAACACATACTCTGTACTCCCACACTGGTTATTGCTACACACACATGCACACAAATTACAGTGTGTGTCTGTTTATCCATTATCAAGCTCGTCTGTGTGTGTGTGTGTGTGTGTGTGTGTGTAGAGTCTCATCACCACCACCACCACCACTGCCTTGCCTCGCCTGCCTTCCCACTCACGCTCACCCTGCTCATCATATTATATTTTCACAAAACACACATATATAATACATATTCTGCACCTAAACACTGGCTATAACTACATACACACCCATACAAGTTAGTATATTAGTGTTATTCTTCACACATCCCGTGAATAATAGGAAAACAAGAAGAAAACCCAGGCAGCCTCTGTTACATCCAAGAGACGCAGCCGTTAGCCAGTCACACACGCACACATACACGCACAAACAGACGTGCTGCCTCAACCCAGTTATAGTGTTTGGGACCTTGTTTTCCTCTCTCTTCCTTGTCATTTCACACACACACACACACACACACACACACACACACACACACACACACACACACACACACACACGCACACACACACACACACACACACACACACACACACACACACACACACACACACACACACACACACACACACACACACACACACACACACACACACACCAATAGTTACCTCCGATGGGTTGGTGAGTGCTGCCTTGAGGATGTGGCCAGTGTTGAGGGGTGAAGGCATGGGGTGTGAGGTGATGGGAGGCGGAGAGGTGAGTGGGCTGGGGATGGGCATGTTGAGGGAGGCACTGGTGAGGGAGGTGGTGCCTGCCATCATCAAGGGATCCAGACTCATCTTCTTGTCTGGGGACATTGTGCCTCCTTGCTTTATTTGACCATTCTTCTTGTTTTTCTTTTTGTACTTTACCTTTAAGAGAAAGACGAATGTTAATTTCCTGCTAGATCAACAAGACTAATTGAATGGTAAAACATATGACATATCTAGCTCATGGTAACCCACATTTATTACATTCATGATACACGTGAATCTGCAGAGCATAAATAATATTACAGAGCTAAACCGTCAGTTATGAGTTATTACCCAAACTCGGGGACATGACCAAAGTTACGTCGAATAATCAGACAAGCCGTATCAATCGCCTTACCCCTTACATTGAAAAAAAAAAAAAAATTGTGAAAACAGAGATGCTCAAAGTGTACAAAAACTTGACTGACTACGTTGGTGTGTGTTGCATTAGGCAGGTGTTGTGTGTGTACTCATGCTGCTGCTACGACCAACCTCATCTCTTTGCCCAACTAACCCACAGTAACAAAGCTATTGGTCAAGAGTTATACTTCCTAATAGAGGTGTTTAGTTATTCCCTCGTGTCATCGATGCATTAACGTAAAGTCAACGTGTTTATTTCCGAACTATATGTTAGCTTTACATGAAGAGGGACGGCAAACAGAATGTAACGTGAATCCCTTCTCCAATACTATGGCTATCAGAAGACGAGTAACTATGCCAAACAATTGAATACATTAAGTAACCTCATTACAAATACACATGTAAAACAACAATCCAGTATTTCAATAGAATGAAAAACGCTACAT
>JAXIVD010004620.1:0-30000 GCA_036785275.1 Cancer borealis | reverse complement strand
GATGATGATTTGGTGGTTTATAGGAATCTGTTGGCTTGGTGTCCTTCAACGCCTCTCAAGACCTTTGGCTTTTCCCTTCACGTCACTTTTGTTCACCTGCCTCGCCCCTTCACCTTGTTGCCCTTCACCTGGCCGCCCTTCACCTGGCCGCCCTTCACCTTGCCGTCACCGCGAGTGTTGGTGCGTGATGGCGTCTGATTACCAGACTGTTACTTGATCATCCACTGCAGAGGGAAGGCAAGTGAAGGCAGAGGAGTTAAACGCTGGGGATAATACCACCACTTACCACTGCTCCTCGGTGTGGGAACCTGTCGTGAGGCCATCCTACCTATCACCCTTTGCCCTCGAGTGCCCATCCTAGACCTCTCATGGATGTTTCTGATGCAGTAAATGTAACGTGTAGCCACAAAGAGTGTGATAACTTAGACAGCCGTAGTGTGATCCTGCTATTGAGGGTAGAAAACCTGACAACTAGATAGGAGTGATGGCACAGTTTGGTAACACACAACAGCGTAAAAAGTAATATTCCTTGCAAATCATTTCGTGTATTCCAGCGAGCAGGCGTACCCGAGGGTGGGAGTCCCTGTTTCTTATCTGATGAGTGGTGGAGGTAGTGGTGTGTATGTAGGTCTAGCGTGTGTATGTGTGGGGGGGTAGGGAGTAAAGTGTGGAGGAGTAAAGAGGATGTATTGAAGAAGGACAATCATAGAGGGGACGGTGGTGGTGGTGGTGGTGGACACAGGCTTGGCTGGGCAACGGTAGTGTCGCAGATCAAATATTCATGTCCACATTCTTGACGGTCCGCGGGGATGCTGGCCACGGTCTGGTTTGCTGGTAACATGGAACAGGCTGTGCCCTCTTGACGACCGCCGCCCCAACCAAGCGTACAATGAACACACTCCAAGATAACACTGCACAACGATCCGAATCTCCTGTCACGCGGAAAATGGTGCAGGATCGTGGTAGTGAAATACGAACTCTTGGTGATAGCGACTGGACTGATAAACACTTCATACGTGGGTGAAAAGTATGGTTGTTTGATCATCTGTGAGAGGATCTTGCCAGGTGCGGGTGGTGCAGATGGGTGACATCCTCATCGTGTTGGGTGAGGCTCAGACCACCAGGGCGAGGGTGAAGCCTTTACTGTACTGGTTCCATGGAGGCACTAGACGCTATTACGTGTATTGAATTATCAACACCAACGCTCAAAGTCAAGGTTTGCTTCATCAACAGTCTTGCTGTATGATTATGGTGACGATAAACTTGAGGTTGAGTGTACAGACTAACACTTCGGTTGATAGGTAAATACCTTTTGCAGATGAATTAAGGTTCAGTGGAGCGCCCATGTGCCAAACCAGTGATTGCTCCGTGGAACTAAATTGCTCCGTGAAATTGAATTGAGACCTGTTACCTGCACGGCCTGTCAACGGTAACGGCGGCCATACGGGTGTGTGGCACGCTTCCAGAGCGTCTGCCCACTCGCCACGCTGGTTATATACAGTGTAGACGATGATGACTCCAGGAAAGCAAAGGAACACCACTAACGCTTCTAAATGGATTACTTTGAATGATCCTCAAGAATTTTTCCCAGTGTGTCACCGCTCTGAGACGTGCTGGCTAATATTATTCAATACAATATTGTAAATTAGATACGTAACGATTTAGTCTCGTTCAGGTCCCTGAGAGGCAGCTGGACGGCGCCTCGGGCAATAATCCTTGGCGGCACTTGTTGGGCGGCTGGCTGGTGGATGTCCTGGAAGTAGCGTGCGACACTCTTACCTAAAAGTGACTTCAGTTCAAGTGGTACTGAAGCCACACCACTGCGACGCCCATTACCATCATTATTTCCCCCAATTTAAGCATCATTACCATCATTATTTTCCTCAATTTCAATATCATTACCATCATTATTTTCCTCAATTTAAGTATCATTACCATCATTATTTTCCCCAATTTAAGCATCATTACCATCATTATTTTCCCCAATTTAAATATCATTACCATCATTATTTTCCCCAATTTAAGTATCATTACCATCATTATTTTCTTCAATTTAAGTATCATTACCATCATTATTTTCCCCAATTTAAGTATCATTACCATCATTATTTTCCCCAATTTAAGTATCATTACCATCATTATTTTCCCCAATTTAAGCATCATTACCATAATTATTTCCCCCAATTTAAGCATCATTACCATCATTATTTTCCTCAATTTAAATATCATTACCATCATTATTTTCCTCAATTTAAGTATCATTACCATCATTATTTTCCCCAATTTAAGCATCATTACCATCATTATTTTCCCCAATTTAAATATCATTACCATCATTATTTTCCTCAATTTAAGTATCATTACCATCATTATTTTCCCCAATTTAAGTATCATTACCATCATTATTCTCCCCAATTTAAGCTTCATTACCATCATTATTTTCCTCAATTTAAGTATCATTACCATCATTATTTTCCCCAATTTAAGCTTCATTACCATCATTATTTTCCTCAATTTAAGTATCATTACCATCATTATTTTCCCCAATTTAAGTATCATTACCATCATTATTTTCCCCAATTTAAGTATCATTACCATCATTATTCTCCCCAATTTAAGCATCATTACCATCATTATTTTCCCCAATTTAAGCTTCATTACCATCATTATTTTCCCCAATTTAAGCATCATTACCATCATTATTTTCCCCAATTTAAGCATCATTACCATCATTATTTTCCTCAATTTAAATATCATTACCATCATTATTTTCCTCAATTTAAGTATCATTACCATCATTATTTTCCCCAATTTAAGTATCATTACCATCATTATTTTCCCCAATTTAAATATCATTACCATCATTATTTTCCTCAATTTAAGTATCATTACCATCATTATTTTCCCCAATTTAAGTATCATTACCATCATTATTCTCCCCAATTTAAGCATCATTACCATCATTATTTTCCCCAATTTAAGCATCATTACCATCATTATTTTCCCCAATTTAAATATCATTACCATCATTATTTTCCTCAATTTAAGTATCATTACCATCATTATTCTCTCCAATTTAAGTATCATTACTATCATTATTTTCCCCAATTTAAGTATCATTACCATCATTATTTTCCCCAATTTAAGTATCATTACCATCATTATTTCCCCAATTTAAGCATCATTACCATCATTATTTTCCCCAATTTAAGTATCATTACCATCATTATTTTCCCCAATTTAAGTATCATTACCATCATTATTTCCCCAATTTAAGTATCATTACCATCATTATTTTCCCCAATTTAAGCATCATTACCATCATTATTTTCCCCAATTTAAGCATCATTACCATCATTATTTTTCCCAATTTAAGTATCATTACCATCATTATTTTCCCCAATTTAAATATCATTACCATCATTATTTTCCTCAATTTAAGCATCATTACCATCATTATTTTCCCAATTTAAATATCATTACCGTCATTATTTCCCCAATTTAAGTATCATTACCATCATTATTTTCCTCAATTTAAGCATCATTACCATCATTATTTTCCCCAATTTAAATATCATTACCATCATTATTTCCCCAATTTAAGTATCATTACCATCATTATTTTCCCCAATTTAAATATCATTACCATCATTATTTCCCCAATTTAAGTATCATTACCATCATTATTCTCCCCAATTTAAGTATCATTACCATCATTATTTCCCCAATTTAAGTATCATTACCATCATTATTCTCCCCAATTTTAGTATCATTACCATCATTATTTTCCCCAATTTAAGTATCATTACCATCATTATTTTCCCCAATTTAAGTATCATTACCATCATTATTTTCTCCAATTTAAGTATCATTACCATCATTATTTTCCCCAATTTAAGTATCATTACCATCATTATTTTCTCCAATTTAAGCATCATTACCATCATTATTTTCCCCAATTTAAATATCATTACCATCATTATTTCCCCAATTTAAGTATCATTACCATCATTATTTTCCCCAATTTAAGTATCATTACCATCATTATTCTCCCCAATTTAAGTATCATTACCATCATTATTTCCCCAATTTAAGTATCATTACCATCATTATTCTCCCCAATTTAAGCATCATTACCATCATTATTTTCTCCAATTTAAGTATCATTACCATCATTATTTCCCCAATCTAAGTATCATTACCATCATTATTTCCCCAATTTAAGTATCATTACCATCATTATTTTCCCCAATTTAAGCATCATTACCATCATTATTTCCCCAATTTAAGCATCATTACCATCATTATTTTCCCCAATTTAAGCATCATTACCATTATTATTTTGCCCAATTTAAGTATCATTACCATCATTATTTCCCCAATTTAAGCATCATTACCATCATTATTTACCTCAATTTAAGCATCATTACCATCATTATTCTCTCCAATTTAAGTATCATTACCATCATTATTTTCCCCAATTTAAGTATCATTACCATCATTATTTTCCCCAATTTAAGCATCATTACCATCATTATTTTCCCCAATTTAAGTATCATTACCATCATTATTCTCTCCAATTTAAGTATCATTACTATCATTATTTTCCCCAATTTAAGTATCATTACCATCATTATATTCCCCAATTTAAGCATCATTACCATCATTATTCTCCCCAATTTACGTATCATTACCATCATTATTCTCCCCAATTTAAGTATCATTACCATCATTATTTTCCCCAATTTAAGTATCATTACCATCATTATTTTCCCCAATTTAAGCATCATTACCATCATTATTTTCCCCAATTTAAGTATCATTACCATCATTATTTTGCCCAATTTAAGCATCATTACCATCATTATTTCCCCAATTTAAGCATCATTACCATCATTATTTTCCCCAATTTAAGCATCATTACCATCATTATTTTTCCCAATTTAAGTATCATTACCATCATTATTTTCCCCAATTTAAGCTTCATTACCATCATTATTTTTCCCAATTTAAGCATCATTACCATCATTATTTCCCCAATTTAAGCATCATTACCATCATTATTTTCCCCAATTTAAGCATCATTACCATCATTATTTTCCCCAATTTAAGCATCATTACCATCATTATTCTCCCCAATTTAAGCATCATTACCATCATTATTTTCTCCAATTTAAGCATCATTACCATCATTATTCTCCCCAATTTAAGCATCATTACCATCATTATTTTCCCCAATTTAAGCATCATTACCATCATTATTTACCTCAATTTAAGCATCATTACCATCATTATTTTCCCCAATTTAAGTATCATTACCATCATTATTTTCCCCAATTTAAGCATCATTACCATCATTATTTTCCCCAATTTAAGCATCATTACCATCATTATTTTCCCCAATTTAAGTATCATTACCATCATTATTTTCCCCAATTTAAGCATCATTACCATCATTATTTTCCCCAATTTAAGCATCATTACCATCATTATTTTCCCCAATTTAAGCATCATTACCATCATTATTTTCCCCAATTTAAGCATCATTACCATCATTATTTACCTCAATTTAAGCATCATTACCATCATTATTTTCCCCAATTTAAGCATCGTTACCATCATTATTTTCCCCAATTTAAGTATCATTACCATCATTATTTTCCCCAATTTAAGCATCATTACCATCATTATTCTCTCCAATTTAAGCATCATTACCATCATTATTTTCTCATACCATTACCAAACTACTAATGACTAATATTAATTAACCCTTTCACTCTAATTAGTAAATAATAGAAGATAATTATTACTGCACTTAACATTACCTTATACTTACCAAGGTGATTAGTATAGAGGTAAAAAGAAATGGTAGTGTTTATAGTGGTATAGTAACCTTTATATAATGTGGTTATAGTGGTACAATATATATATCTTTTTTTTTTGTTTTTTTTTGTGTGTGTGTGTTTGTGTGCGTGTGTGCGTGTGTGTGTGTGTGTGTGTGTGTGTGTGTGTGTGTGTGTGTGTGTGTGTGTGTGTGTGCGTGTGTGTGTGTGTGTGTGTGTGTGTGTGTGTGTGTATGTGTGTGTGTGTGTTAGGAAAGTGTTGATTTTTTCGTTTTTATTTAGTGACATGCAACTGTGGTTATTATTATTATTATTATTATTATTATTATTGTGATTATTGTTGTTATTATTATTATTATTATTATTATTATTATTATTGTTTTATTTTATTCAAATTTTTTTTTATTCAATCTATATATGATATGAGATTGATTTTTCTTTATTTGAATATATTATTATTATTTTTTTATTATCATAATCAGTATTAATGTTATTATTATTGTTATTATTATTATTATAATCACGCTGAAGGTGTAACTAGATGGTATTTTGAACTCTATTCCATAGTTTGCTTCGTGGTTGTGGTGCAGACTCCCAAGAGAGATATTTTTGAAGCCATTATCATCTAGTTGGTAATTTTGATGACCTATTTGTAGTTTGGAGCTTCTTTCATAGTGATATTTTGACTCCAATTGAATATTTTTTATTAGTAGGAATCTAAAGGTGAAATTTGCTATGTGCATGGCCAAAACAGAGTTATATTGAAATAATTTGGGATCTATTATAGATCCCTAATTCTTAGAATCAATCTTACTTTTGGGGCAAAAAAATGTAGTGTACATGTTACACACTTACTAGACTTTACCTGCTAAAGCCAGAAATTCTTCAAATCTTTCAAAGTGTCGCTAAAAGTTTGTTTCTTAATGGATTGACCTGAATTTTGGATATGATGACAACTACCATATTTTATATAATTCCCTTCAATATTTTAAAGACATCTTATATAGTTCTTGAGATTTGTGGCGTTATTGTTGTAAGTAGCTTCATAATTTTCATTTCTCACTGAAATACAGAAAGTATTCATCAGTTGCTGCATAGAATACTGCTGACTGCCTATCATTTGATTCATTTTCTTATTTTCTTTCAAATAAAATGAAAATAATTATTTCAATTCGAAATTCATGATTGAAATTCATTAAAACAAGAAGGACAACTAAATACACATAAGGACAACTAGTTACATCTTACAATATTTTTCGAATATTCTCTCTAGAAAATTTGTATTGTCCATTGGAAACGAAATTTTATAGAAAAGATAAGTGTTCCATGTTTTGTGGTGGTAGCTTCCATACGTTAAGCATCATTCACACAAACTTACTGAAACTTTGTGCTATTTTATTGCTAATTTTTGTTAATTTTATTAAAAATCTGTTCAAAAATCTGTTCAATGACAATGTTATTGACCATTTTAGAAAAATTCTGAATAATCCTTAAAGGCAGACAACATTGGACAGGTTTTTAAAGAAAGAATCCCAAGATTCTTCTTGTGCAAAGAGACAGAAAAAAGAAAGAACACCAGAATGAGAGGAAACACCAGAAGGCATGTAACCTGATGTTTTTATGGAAGGTGACTCCCCTTTTTAGCAGTAACATCAACATTCCTCCTCCTCCTTCACCTTCCACTTATGCCATCAGCTCACCTCAGTACAGGTTAAAAACAGTTACATTTTTATTTATTTAATTTTTATTTATTCATTTATTGATGGGTGACATGGGTAAATGAATGATATACGTAACTAGGTGACATGAGTGAACAGATAAATGGATGACAGAGGTAATGGGTGAATGAGTAATGCCACTGAATGAATGACATTGCTGAGACAATGACAATGGCTGAATGGATTATAATGTGTGAACAGATACTATGTGTGAATTGGTGCCACATGTGAATGGCTGATCGGAATGTGTCACACACGGCTCAAATGCACACCAATGTTCATCATGTCAAATATAGAATATTAGTGGAAAAAAAAAAATTACTTTTTAATAAATGTTGACTAGTTTTCCTCTTTCTTAAAGTAAAATATATCAGAATAATTTTCTATGCTAAGTATAAATTGGTGTAACGTAAGTTTATTTTACAACCTTCCTTTTTCTGTTGTTAATTTATCTTTGCATATTGAGTTGTGATTAGTTTTCCTTTCTTAAACATCAAACATAGCATAAATTGTTTTACATATACATTTACAGGAGTGCTCATCTGATACATTCACAACATGTTACAAAAGAAATAGAGTAATATAAAGGAAAGTCACATTACAAAACAATGATAGATTCTTGACACATTTCATAGGGACACATTCTTCTTATTACATCTTCTGAGTTACTCTTTCTTCTTTTTCTAAGTTGATAGAGGATGCATCTTTCTTCTTCTTCTTCTCCAATATCATGAGATTTTATGTGTATCAAGTCTTGTGACTGAAGTCCTGCAGAGGGGCACCTCTTGGCTCCATTATCTGAAAATGATAAGTGTTTTGCTTCAATGATAGTCAACAGGAAATATTTGAGTGATAGAGTATGAAACCAAATGGTCATTTGCTTCCTGAGCATCAAAAAATAACAACAAATTAAGAAGTCAATGATTATATACGAGTATATATGAAATATATATCTTGACCTCTTCCCCATCTTTGATAGGTATAAATACTAAGGAGTGAGATGCAAAAACTATGTTGGGACTTTATCACCCGACAACATTTATATATTCATGCTCATTTGGGGAAGGAGTTAACTGATTTTAAGATCAAAATGCATTAATGATAATAACTTTTGTATTTACTTATCTCTTTCTGGAACGTTTTTGTCACTTGAAGTAATATGACAGTGTCCAGTGTCAGTATTGACACTTATTCTAATCCTAGATTCACTCATCTGGCTCACTAACTGAAAGTATGTTAATACATTACTTTATGTTATTGGAAAAAAAAATCTGAATAGAAGCTTTAATATCTACTACTAAATTTAAAGGGTAATATATATAAATATATATATATATATATATATATATATATATATATATATATATATATATATATATATATATATATATCATTCATTCAACTTAACTACCAAATATATTACATCCACTCAGCCACACTACATTAGTACTTATGTATCTGGTTTTCACATTCAGGCACACCACAACACAAATACTTAAACATTTCACATTGATTCAGCCTAACAATAAAAAATCTATTTAATTCAGCTTAACATAACTCATCAATTTAACCTAACATGAAAGAACATCACATCAGCCATAGAAATAAAGAACAAGCTGTAAGAGGGAAAACTTTCTTAATAAATACCCAAAGAAAAACAGCATTTAGCCTAACAACAAAAACATCACATTCTTTCAGCCTATCATTAAAACACATCACATCTATTCAGCCTAACCTCAAAAAAAGGAATGAATCAAAAGATTCAGCCTAAGAACAAAAGAAGCATCACATCCATTCAGCCTAACCTAATAACCCGCCACACCCAATCAGGCAAACCATAATACGTACACTTATACAGATGATGTACGTATCACAGCACAATCATTCACCCTTACAAATATATACCTCGTATCAATAATAATTCAGTCTAACAAAACAAATCACTTCAATCTATCCTAACCTCAAAATACACTTCAATTCGGGTTCCCGACAAAAGTTCGTATAGAAAAACTTGGTATGGCAATAATTCGTAGGATAAAATTTGTTTGCCTAAAGTACGTCAGGATAAAGTAGGTAGGGTATAAGGCTCACCATGTCAAAAGTTAAAGGTTAAATGTTCATCGTGCGAATGTTCGTTAGAAATATGTTCGTACGCATTAGGTTAAGTTAGGTTAGGTCAGGTCGTTATGAATATTTTACATACATACATACATACCATAAGATCATCTGCATATAAACTTTAGCGTACAAATTTTTTCGTACGTACTTTTTACAAAGGAACTTTATCCCTTACGAACATTTGCTTATGAACAATTGAGTACGAACTATTTCCATACGTACTTAGGTCCTAGACTCCTTTAATTCAACCTACCAAAGAACATCACATTTTCAGCTAAAAATAAATCAAATTAAATAAATTAATAAAAACATAACATCATTCAGCCTAACAACAAAAATATCAGTAAAATTTTACATTTTCACCATAATGGTGTCTGTTTACGTCTGCGTCTTGCCTCTGCACCTCATCTAATTCCCTACTTTTGGTCATAGAGAACATTTGATAGCTTTTTAAATTAACCTAACTTAACCTAACCAAACCTAACCTTAACTTATATTGACAAATAACAGAACCTTGTTTTAACCAAACTAAAACTAATTTTTTGAAGAGGTCTCAATAAAAACATTGAATATCTCACTAACTAAGAATTTGCGACGGAAATGTAATTAAACACTAGATATATTTTCTTTACTGTCATCCCTCCATTACCCGCGAAAAACTGTTATGTTACGACTTTCAATATCCCATGTGTGAGTCACACCATTGCATTATTTCAAGATGAGTTGGTAGAGTTAAATTAGATGATAAGCTGAAATAGTTTGAGAACCACTGACTTAATCGCATCTAGAATAAACAGAAGAAAAGTGAAACGTCATAAGAATCACTCTGACTTCATATTCCCTTGAAACACGCATACAGATAGACAGACATACATATAGACAGATAGACATACAGATAAACACAGACATACAGAGAGACAGACAAGCATATAAACACACATATATATATATATATATATATATATATATATATATATATATATATATATATATATATATATATATATAGGTAGACAAGGGAAATAGACAGACAGACAGACAGACACAGCCAAACAGACCGGCATATATATAGACAAGTAAACAAACTGGCATAAATACATATAACAGTAATAATCCTTCACCTCCCTATTCTCAGGTTAAAAAAATACATATTACCATTAAATAATATAAAACAATACAGTTTAATCGCAGTAAACCCCGTTGAAAAGAATCAAACAAGAAAGCCGAGCGACCACCAGCATGTGTATCGTGTAGGAGGAGAGGAGAAAAAAGGCTGATGACCCCCACTGCCCTTGGTGCCCTACACAACCAGACACCCCAGAACACCTCCTACTTCACTGTCCTCGTCACCACTCCCACCGCATGGCACTCCTTCACTCACTGTCGTCTCTCCACATCCGCAGACCAACAATAACAGACATCTTAGGTGGCTCTCAAGACCCTGGCCTGGCCTTCAAAGTACTCAAACACACCAGGACCTTCCTCCAAAGGACAGGTCAACTCAACAGGATCTGATCCACTCATTCATCTGCAACCTGCACTTTTGGGGCACTAGAGGCTGTGGCACCACAGCCTGCACGGCCCCATCAAATTCCCAAGAAGAAGAGAAAAAAGGCGCGTAATATTTCTCCCTCCTCCTGTACCTAATGTGTCAGTGTGTCAACGATAATGGCGACTTACCAAAGCGTATGTGCTTTACTAAGAGTACTACGACACTCTAGTATGCGGTGTAACTCCACATATAACACACTAGCAGCTAATGTGTTTGTACCCCATGTGTTGAAACCAGCGACCTTCTCAGCGCTTCGTAGGGCAGCATTAGCACCTCAGAGGCTCGGTGTGGGTGCGTGTGTGCCTGTGTGGTGTGTTCCTGAGATGGTAAGGCGTGTGTGTGTCACATTGCAGCACACTAGGGCTATACACGCCTCTAGTGTGTTCAGACAGAAGGATGTGCCTGAGTATTTACGTGGAAGTATTAGTCGGGTAAGTACACACACACACACACACACACACACACACACACATATTTACACACAATGAAATTCTTAAGGTAGAGGTATAGTAGAAATAATGGTACTATTACATCTTCACCTGAATTCCTTAGATAATTCAGGGTTATATTTTACGTTACCTGATGCATTCTGAGAAGGCAGAAAACTGTTCAAGATGTAAGATGTTTTTTAATTACATTTCCGTCGTAAATTTTTAATTTGCGAGATATTCAATGTTTTCTGTGAGACCTTCTCTTCGGGAATAGGGTAAAGTTTTATTTGGTTTGAACAAGGTTCAGTTATTTGTCAATATTGGTTAAGGTTTGGTTAATTTAGGTTTTGTTATGTTAATTTAGAAGATATCGAATGTTTTCTATGATAAAAAATCGAGGATTGGGCGAGATAGACGCCAATTTTTTCCTTCTTATCCACACGCCAGTGTTTGTGACAGTCAATAGGTCGTACTTAGGTAATGTTATTGATTCTGTCACCTTAGTTTTAGTGTAAATCACTGTATTTCGTCGTCTCCCTTCACCCAAGAACCCGACATTCCCACAGGTCCCCAGGCTTGTTGGGGTGACGAGGATATCTTATATATGCATTTGCGACGGAAATGAATGTCAAAATCATTCAAAATGGATCAAAATCTATACGAAAAGTGTGTTATTTATATCCAGGTGCATTCTGGTGAAGATGTAAAATTTTACTACTACTACTACTACTAACACATTCTTCCTCTCTTAGGTTACAGCAGAGAGTGACCTTCTAGGAGACGACTTAGGGGAAGAAGAGGAAGACAAAGATATGGAAGGCGATATCCTTGACTTTTTAAACCCGCGATTGATTCCCTTTGAAGAAACTGACACCAACTTTGTGATTCCTTGTCCTACGTGCTGCAAAAAGGTGAGAGAGAGAGAGAGAGAGAGAGAGAGAGAGAGAGAGAGAGAGAGAGAGAGAGAGAGAGAGAGAGAGAGAGAGAGAGAGAGGTGGGTGTCAGTATGTTAGCTATATTTTTTAACTTTTACATCAGAAAAATAATTGATAACTAAAAACTCATTTATTCATATATATATTAATTACTCATTTACCTTATCTCTCTCTCTCTCTCTCTCTCTCTCTCTCTCTCTCTCTCTCTCTCTCTCTCTCTCTCTCTCTCTCTCTCTCTCTTTATTTCCCTCCAGGACGAAGACGAAACAAAAATGCAGGAAATTATCATCGACAAAAATTCAGGTGAGTAAGTTTAATATCTTTTCAAATATTGTTTACAGACCTTTTTTCAGAACCTTTTAACCTTATTCTATAGCCTTTTTGTAGCCTTTTTTAGCCTTCTTTCAATCCTTCCCATCTCTTCCCATTCCCTTCCCTTCCCTTCCCATTCCCTTCCCAACCCAACCCAACCTAACCTAACCTTGCCCACCCACTAACACACAAACACACACTCCTTCCTCAGGTTATTTTGTTACTACTACTACTACTACTACTACTACTACTCCTACTCCATTCCAGGTTACTTTGTGTGTCCGTGGTGCTGTAAAGATGGTCCGTGGGAGTAATTAATGTTACTTCTAGACAAGAGGGAAGATACACTAACAGCAGGACAGATCTCAGCCTACCTCTACACTACTACTACTGCTGCTTCTGCTGCTGCTGCTGCTACTAATCCTGTTAATGAAACCCATGATGATCTGCTAAGCGAGTCTCCGTTAAGGGTAAGTAAAGGGAAGGGAACGGGGAAGGAGAGAAAAGGGAAAGGAAAAAATTGATGGGAAGGGAAGGGAAGGAAAAAAGTAGAAGGGAGGAAAGGGGGAAGAAAGGGAAGGGAAAGGAAAAAATTGATGGGAAGGGAAGGGAAAAAATGTGTGGTGTATATATATTGTGATTTATTTTTAGTATAATGATTTATTTAATGTGTTTTTTATTAATTGTTGATGTAATTTTTTTTTCTTATTATTATTCTATTCCTCCTCCTCCTCCTCCTCCTCCTCCTCCTCCTCCTCCTCCTCCTCCTCCTCCTCCTCCTCCTCCTCCTCCTCCTCCTCCTCCTCCTCTTCTACAGGGCATCAACACTGGAGAGGTTCGGTGCTTGAGTAACCAATGACAGAGCGAGAATGGTGTTCCCTGTAAAGGACTTGAAGGGGGAGATGGTAGGCTTGGAGAGTGTGTCCTTGTTACATCATCTCCCACAGGTATGTAGAGAGTGTGTGTGTGTGTGTGTGTGTGTGTGTATGTGTGTGTATGTGTGAGAGAGAGAGAGAGAGAGAGAGACAGAGACAGAGACAGAAAGATAGAAAAGAGATATGTTCGTACGTTAAAAAAAATATTAGTTTGTTAATCGTACTTTCCTCCACACACACACACACACGCATGCACACACGCACGCGCACACACACACAGGTAATCCGTCGTTTCGTCATTGGATGGAGTCGAGTCTTCTCTCCACCTTCCTCCTCCTCCTCCTCCTCCTCCAGCAGAAGGAAGAAGAAAGTTGTAGTGGTTCCTACCTGCTGTGGTCTTAACTCTCGCTGAGCTGGGAGTGTACGCTGTGTGTCTACCCCTGGATGGTACGTACATGTGTGTGTATGTGTGTGTGTGTATAAATATGTATGTGTATCACTATTTAGTTATGTGTTTTTTATAGGAATGTATGTGTATGTGTATATTTTTATTACTATGTGTGTGTATATGTGTACATATATATCCTTATTTTCTTATATATATTTCTTGTATATGTCAACTGGCCTCTTGCAGCCTTATTATTTTCTTATTTTCATTATTATTATCATTATTATTACTCTTATTATTATTACTCTTATTATTATTACTCTTATTATTATTATTATTATTATTATTATTATGTGTCTTTCCTTCCTTCCCTCTCTCTCTCCAGGTAACTTCTACATATTATTACTATTATTACTATCATTATCACTATTATCATTATTATTATTATTATCATTACAGACGTCAATGCCCTAGAATCTCACATACTTGAGTGTGACGTCAGTGAGGTTCTGCTGTGGTGCCGCGGCCTGCCACCACCACGCTCACTGCTGCTCACACTTATACAGATGGGAGTGTCATGCTCTCTAGTGCAGTAAGTGTGAGGGGGGGAGGAGGAGGAGGAAGAGGATAGTTTGTAGAAGAATGTTAGGTTAGGAAGAATGAATTTGTGATTTAAAAGTAGTAGTAGTAGTAGTAGTAGTAGTTGATATATCATTATTATTATTATTATTTATAGTAGTAAAAATCAACCATGTATTCTAACACATATATATAACACACACACCCACCTGTACACACACACACACACACACACCCCTTCACCCACCCTCCACCCTTCCAGGTCCTTTGAGAATGACACGCCCGTCTACTTGAAGTCTGAGAGTGAGGTGAAGAAAGCTTTAAAACATCTCCTTCCAGTCCTGTCTCCGACCACCACTACATTCAGTCAAATCAAAGACAAAGTGTACTACCGCATCACACATAAGGAAGAGGTGTGGGTGTGTACGTGTGTTTCAAGATGTGTATGATTAGCTGTGTGTGTGTGTGTGTGTGTGTGTTTCAGGGTTTAAAGATGTGTATGTGTGTGTAAATAGTTAGCTAGTTTGAGGAAATGTGTGTGTGACTGTATCTCTTTCTATCACACACACACACACATACACCTAACCTAACCTAACCCTCCCCCCCAGACGTGTGGAGTCCAGTGGAAGAGGTTCACCGGCCTCAATGACACCTTACTTGGACACCGGCCGGGGAAATGACGATATTAACGGGACCGACCGGCTCTGGAAAGACTACATTTATGGCTGAATATTCACTGGATCTGTGCATGCAAGGGGTATGTATGTGTATGTGCGTGTGGGTGTGTATGTATGTTTGTATGTGTGTGTTATAGCTGAATGTTCACTGGTTCTGTGTACGCAAGGGGTGTGCGTACGTGTGTGTGTGTGTGTGTTTGGGTGTCTGTGTATTGTTTATTTATTTGTATGTCTATGTCTATGTCTATTTGTATGTCTATTTTTATTTATTTGTATGTCTATGTGTATTGGTATAGCTGTCTAATTTAACTGACAACCATGGCGACACTTGCACTCACACCATCTACTCTAGTTTTCTTATGCATTTTGTAGGATTATCAGGTATTTGATCAGTGACACGTTTTATTGAATGAAGTAACCTTTCCTTGTAGTGTATATAGTTGAGTTGGTACGCGTAACGCTGCGTCACGGTAACATAATCAGGGTTAGGTTCCGTGTTTGACATAAGAAGGATTGGCTAGTCTGGTCTCGTGCTCACTCCGCTCAAGGTGATACTATTACGTTTATTGGGTATTTATGTAGTGTGGAATATAGCATTGCTGTTATATTGTGGCTCAGACTTCACTAATGCAACAGTACCACGAACCCCAATGGTACAAAAAAACGTCACCATACGTAGCATAAACACTACAAGAATCCGGTTGTGAAGTGAGAAACCAAGTGATAACAGTGTGTTTCGAGAAATAAGCACAAACCAACCACGAAATGGCAGACACGCGGAATGTAAACACCACAAACACAGGTCACTGCAGCACATGTGGACTAGACACAAATATGAAATTCACAATCCAGTGTGAAGAATGTAAGCGTTGGATACATTACTTATGCAGCGGACTACCCTTATACCTGCTTTTGTGTCTGGCAAGAACGACACGTAAGTACACGTGTGAAACATGTACCTTTGAAAAATATGCTGACCCCGAGTGAACAGCTGAGGCGAGTGACGCAATAGACAGAATGAGGAAGGAGAAATTCCCACAAACAACTTTATGCCTTACCAACACTGGCCCTAGTAACCCTCAAACACCACCACCACCAAGTCCTCCATGTCTAACCCAGGAAACTGATATAAACACAGCAAATCCCCCACCTAGAGAAGTTGAAATAACAGTTCCACTCAGTAATTCCCCTAAGGACATTAACTTAAGCCAAATCTCAGACCTAACTCAAACACAATCAAATGATAGATCTGACACCTCGGCCTCAAGTGGAAAAACCATACCAGCTGGGCAGCAAACAACAAATAGTAGTTCCACTTCCAGTCAGCCAACTACCAACCATGCCTCTGAGTCACCTAACAATGAAAGTGTAGGCATCACCACCACGAAAATCAAAACAAAACCCCGCAGAATCTGCTATTTCTACAAAAATAACACCTGCAGATATGGAAGGAATGGCAACGGTTGCAGCTTTGAACACCCCAAAGCATGCCCCAAACTCTTACAGTTCGGATATGACAGTATCCGTGGATGTAATCAGAGAAATGGATGTCCATACTACCACCCGACGCTTTGCAGAAACTCTGTGCGAAGCCGAAAATGCAACAATGATCAGTGCCACTATACACACCTAAGAGGAACATTAAGAGACGCAACACCGACTCAGGATGTGTCGGACAGCAGTGAAGGAACAAAAGAGAAACAAACCTTGACACACGGACAATCTCATGAAACAAAGCAGACCAACAGTGCACTTCAAGAAAAATGTTTAGTAATGTTTCAAAGTCTACGGACAGAGCTGGGAGGGAGGATAGACAAACAGCTGGCAGAAATAAAAAATCAACTACTTACTCTACGAGGAGTGCCACTTGTGCCACAACCCATACCAGCTGGACACTACATGGCCAGACCTCAAACAGGACCACCAATGGCCATGGCATATTAGAAAAACTCCTCACTGGAAACATACAAGGGCTGTTCCCAGTAAATAAGCCAAAGGTCCCTTACCTCTCAGAAATTGCAGAGGAAGAAAATTTTGTGTTTATCGCCCTCACAGAATCACACCTAAGCAGTGATATTATTAATGAAGAAATTGCCATAAAAAACTATAACATATTCCGTGCTGACCGAAGTGTTCGTTCTCATGGAGGTGTGATAAATTATGTAAGAGCAGACCTAGCTCTGAACACTAATGAAGTCATTTCTTACTCAGATGGTACATGCGAATTGCTAGGAATCTTGCTGAAAGATATCAATACCCTGGCATTTACAGTGTATCGTCCACCAAACTCAGGTGAACAGAGTTTTAAAACAATCATAAAACAAATAGAGGAAGAAATAAGGTGTCATTCAAGTTCAGCCACTGAAATAATCATCGTTGGAGATTTTAATTTCCCACAGATAAACTGGGAAAATAGACAAATACAAGGTGGTACTAGAGAAGTCTGTGCTCAAATAAATTGCCTGTTGGAGCTAATGGAGGAGTGCCACCTTATCCAACACATCCATGAACCGACCAGGATCAACAACACTCTGGATCTGCTACTAACAAAAAACCCAGAATTGCTGCACAGCTTCAACACTCAAGACACTATCATGTCAGACCACAAGCTGATAACTGTATCTATCTACTCACCAGCAGGACATATTCATCCAGATAGCACCACCCAGGGACACAAGCCTGAAGGCTTAAACAGTTTAAACTTCCACAGTGCCGAGGTCAACTGGGAAACAATCCAGGACTCCCTAAGAAACATAAACTGGAAGGATGAATTGAAAGAAAAGGCCCCAGAGGAAATGATATCTGTAGTCCTAGAAAATTGCTACACGATCTGTAGAGAGCAAGTCCCTCCCCGGAAGCAGAAAAATTCAGCCAGCAGGATCCCTCGGGATAGAAAAATTCTTATGAAAAAGAGGAAGTACACAACAAAAAAACTATTGTCAGCAAAAAGCACGGAGCAATGTGAGGCCCTGAAGGAAAAACTGGAAAATATTGAAACAGAGATAATGGTCTCCCACATGGAAGAAAAAAGGAGAGAAGAAATAAAGGCTGTCTCTGCCATAAAATCAAACAGCAAGTACTTCTTTAACTATGCTAAGAAGAAAAGGAAAGTACATACCCAGATTGGACCTCTAATAGATGAAAACGGCACTCACATCACAAGCCATTATGACATTGCAGAAGAGCTGAGAAAACAGTACGAGAAGAGTTACAGCACACCACTTCAAGACAAGAAAATTGAGGACTCAACACAATTTTTCATGACAAGGCCTACTGATGAGAGCACTGGCACACTGCAGGACCTGGACTTTACCATTGCTGACATTGAAAATGCACTGTCAACACTAAATGCATCATCAACTGCAGGCCCTGAAGGAATGCCAGCCATCTTACTGAAAGAGTGTAAAAAGGAGCTGGCACTGCCTTTATACACCATATGGAGGAGGTCCCTAGATGAAGGTAAAGTTCCTGAGTCCATGAAATATGGACTTATCTCTCCCATACACAAGGGTGGCAGCAGAGGCAATGTAACAAAATACAGACCAGTAGTGTTAACTTCCTTCATTGTCAAAATATTTGAAAAAATTATCAACTACTTTGATAAAAGAGGATTATTTAATGATGGCCAACACGGTTTTCGAAAGGGCCGCTCGTGTCTCTCCCAATTGCTGGCACACCAAGAGTTTGTGTTGGACAGTCTAGAAGAGGGAAGTAATGTGGACGTGGTTTACCTTGACTTTGCTAAAGCATTCGACAAGGTGGACCACGGCGTATTGCTGCACAAACTCAAGTACATGGGTGTCACAGGAAAGCTGGGTAAATGGATCCACAGTTTTCTCCATGGACGGATCCAGAAGGTAGCAGTGAATGGGACTCTCTCTGAGGAGTCTCCTGTAAAAAGTGGTGTACCACAGGGATCTGTCCTGGGACCCTTCCTCTTCCTCACTCTTATTGGTGACATTGACAAAAATACGAGGCACTCCAGAATTTCATCTTTTGCCGATGATACAAGATTGGCAAGGAAAATAAAGTCACAAGAAGATGCTAAATTGCTACAAGAAGACCTCATCACAGTGCACTCCTGGGCAGCCGAGAACAACATGATCTTCAATGAAAGCAAGTTTAATGTCTTGAGATATGGTAGTGACAACACCATCAAAGAGCACACCAAATACAACACCACCCAAGGCCAAATTGACGTCAGTAGTAGTCTCTGTGACCTGGGAGTGACAATCAGTAGTGAAGGCAGGTTGACACCTAGATAAATTCCTGCAGAAGATTGATGACACACCTCCTCTGCCTTCGTACCAGACGTGGCCTCACTACAATAAGCTGGACCACCTCATCCCAACATACCTCAGGCAAAACGGAGGATACAGCGGCAGTTCCTGTAGCTGAGGTCTATAGACTGAAATTCTTCACAAGGTATCACAAGGTAACTAACGTATCCATTATTTATTTACCTGTCTGTATGTATGTTCTTATAACTAATTGAACTAACGCGTACCTATCAATTGTCTCTTTGTATAACTAATTTAACATCCATCCATTATTTATTTACCTATCTATGTATGTATCTATTCACCTAACTAATTAATTCATTTATTCACCTGTATATGTGTTCGTGTGTACAGGTATGCTAACCTAACCTAACCTAGTCTTACCTAACCTAACCTAATTCCACCTGTTCTGCCTCCCTAGGTTTGCACACTGTGGGGCAGCTTTGAGGTTAGTGTTGTGAGGTTGTGTGAGGTGTTGTTGCAGCAATACTCAGGTGTTCCGCTGCCTCATGACCTGTATGCCTTCAATACTCTAGCAGCACAGTTCTCTATGCTGCCTCTGCACTTCCTCACCTATCACGGACAGCACAGTGTGGAGAGTGTGGTTAAGGTATGTGTTTGGGCTGTGTTTGTGTGTGTGTGATTTTTTGGGGTCTGTTTGGGTGTGAGTATGTGTTTTTGTGTCTGTTTGGTGTGTATGTGTGTGTCTGTCTGTCTGTTATGTTGTGTGTGTGGATCTTATACACACACGCAGTTCCTCATATTCTATCAAATTCTATCAATCATATTCTGGGATGTACACTAATCCTACATCCTTTACCCTTCGCCCATCTTCCTCCCGGTCAGGTAATGCGGGAGGCAGTACAAGTATGGGGTGTCCAGCATGCCATCATAGATAACCTGCAGTTCATGCATGGGTCTGGCAGTGAGGCGTCAGAAAGGTGGTGGGAACAGGACCAAGCCGTAGCAGCACTAAGGAGATTTGCAACTCAAACCGGATGTCATGTGACTGTTATTGCACATCCCAAGAAGGTACGTGTGTGTGTGTGTGTGTGTGGGTGTGTGGGTGTGTGGGTGTGTGTGAGGATAATAGAAATGTTAGGTTAATTCTAAATGTTTTATTATTATTATTATTGTTATTTGTAGTAGTAGTAATATTGATAGTATATAACCTCTACTAACTCACTCCCTCCCTCTCCCTCTCTCCCTCTCCCTTCCCTCCCAGGTGCCAGAGGGCCAGCCGCTTGGTATCGGCAGTGTGTTTGGCAGTGCAAAAATCACACAAGAAGCTGACAATGTATTAATTCTGCAAGTCAAGGAAGGACAGTCAAGTTTTACCCCGTCAAGGAAGGTTTTACAGGTGTGTGTGTGTGTGTGTGTGTGTGTTTATCATATTAATTTCTTTAATTTGTTTATTTATTTTCTTCCTTTCTCTCTCTTTCTCATATCGTATTATCAATTTCTTTCATTTATTAATTTATTCATTTATTTTCTTCCTCTCTCTCTCTCTTTCTCAGGTGGTCAAGAACAGGTATGGAGGTCAGCTGGGTGACCTTCCTTTGAAATTCCACAAGGATTCGTTGACCTTATCTTCGTGCTTCAGACAAAAGGCCAGAGAGAGGTCAGACAAGGTCGAGGCGCCCACCTCTCTAAGGAAAGTAAAGGTCAGGGGACTTTCTGGGCTTGATACGTAGAAAAAGAAAGAGAGAGAGAGAGAGAGAGAGAGAGAGAGAGAGAGAGAGAGAGAGATTACTGTATCGTTAATAAAAGACAATTTAATGTTTAAAAATTAGATCTTTAACAAAGGAAGAGAATTAGTTCGAATTTAATGAACATTTTGTTAAATTATTATTATTATTATTATTGTTATTTGTAGAGAAGAAATGTTACTTAGATATATATAAAAAAAAAGTTAGTATGTGTGTACATGTGTGTGTATGTATTTACCTAGTTGTGTTTACCTAGTTGTGGTTTACGGGAGGGGAGTAATCTCATATTGTCCCGTCTTTATATCTTACTTTATCCAACTTGACTTTAAAGCTGTGTACACTGGTGGCGTTTACAATATCTCCACTTAATTCATTCCAGGTGTTGACCACTCTGTGCTGAAAACTGTACTTCTTGATGTCCCTGATACAAAGCTCCTTCTTCAGCCTCTTTCCATGTCCCCTTGTACTTCTGTCCTCCAGATTTAACAACTCTCCATCAATTCTATCCAGGTTGTTCACCATTTTATAAACTCCTATCAAGTCCCCTCTCTCTCTCCTACTCTCAAGCGTAGGAAGTTCCAGTTTCCTCAATCTTTCTTCATATGTGAACTCTCTCAATTCCGGTACCATCTTGGTGGCTGCCCTTTGCACCCTCTCCAATTTTCTAATATTTTTCTTTGTGTGAGGGGACCATACAATCGCCGCATACTCCAATCTCGGTCTAATCATAGCGGTAATCAGTTTTCTCATCATATCGGCATCCAAGTACGAAAAAGCCATTTTGATTCTCCTTAGCAGACTACTCACTTCTCCCGTAATTTTATCTATATGCCTATCCGGGATTAAACTTCGCATAATAGTCGCCCCCAAATCCACCTCCTCCTTCGACTTTTTCAAACTAACATTTTTCCTTTTGTAATTATAGTTCACTCTCCTTTTGCTTTTGCCAAATTCCATGACTTTGCACTTACCTAAATTGAATTCCATTTGCCACTTTTCACTCCATCTACCAATCTTATCAAGGTCCTCTTGCAATTTCTCACAATCTCTCACATTCTGCACTTTCCTCACCAATTTGGCGTCATCGGCAAACAAGTTGATATGACTGTCGTCTCCTTCAACCATGTCATTTACATATATACCAAACATGATCGGTCCCAGCACTGACCCTTGGGGTACTCCACTAGTAACTTTCAACCAGGAAGAATTATTATTCCTTATTACCGTTCTCATTTCCCTCTCATGAAGATAATCCTTCATCCATTCCAACAATCGTCCTCCAATTCCTCCATACCTCCCTATCTTCCATAACAGTCTCTTATTTGAGGAACATGACCTCCCTCTCCTGAATCCGAACTGGCATGTTGTCAACACATCATTTCTCTCCAGATATTCCATCCAAGTATTCTTTATAATCATCTCACATATTTTTCCTACTACACTCGTCAAGGACACTGGTCTATAATTCAGTGGATCCTCTCGACTTCCACCCTTGTAAATTGGTACAATATTTGCTCTTTTCCAATCCTTTGGCACTTTTCCCTTCATCAACGACAACCTCACCAGGCTATAAACTTTATCCACCAACTCATTTCTACATTCTTTCAGAATCCAATTTGAAATTCCATCTGGACCAGCCGCCTTATTTACATCCAAATTTTCCATCAATTTCATAACTTCCTCCTGACTTACTTCTATTCCTCTCAACTGGTTTCCGGTCAACTCCTCATCTGCCAAGTCAAAGTCGTCCTCTTCGGTAAATACTGTTTGAAACCTTTCATTCATCACCTCCGCCATTTCTTGTACCTCGTCATATTTTCTTCCATCAACCTTCAATCCAGTTATACTTTCACTTTTCTTCATTTTTCCGTTAATATGTCTATAAAATAATCTTGAGTCACTCCTACATTTTTCCATAATGTCCTCATAATTTTGTTTTTCTGTCCTTAAAATCCTTACACATTCATTTCTAGCTTCCACATAACGTCTCCATGCAGTTTCCGTCTCTATTTTCCTCCATCTATTCCATTCAGTCACCTTGCACTTTCTAGCCCTGTCACACTTAACATTGTACCATTCTTTACCCTTTTTCAAATTTATTCTCCCTCTTGGAACATACCTGTCCACTGCAATATTGTATATCTTGACAAACTCATCCCATTTCACCTGTACATTATCTGCTTCCTCAAAACAACTCCAATTTAAACTTTCAAAGTATTTCCTCATTTCTACGAAGTTTGCTTTGTAATATCTATATCTTTCCACTTTGTACTCCTCATTTGTCCTTAAAGATTCTATACTGAGACCTACTTCAATTAGCACACGATCACTTTTGCCTACAGGGCATTCATAATTTATTGTTCCTATAGCTTCTGCATCACTGGTAAACAGCAAATCCAATCTTGATGCCTTTTCCCCTTCCCTGAATCTCGTTTTGCAGTCAATCCATTGAATCATTAGGTTTTCCTCAGTCCAATTTACGAGTTTACTACTCCATGAATTTTCTCCTTGAAAAGTCTTGTCTTCCCAATTGATTTCCTTGCAATTAAAGTCTCCCACCACAAGTACGTTCTTTTCTTGTGATACTATCCTGTCCATCTCACTTATTGTATCCTCCAACATTCTCTCATGATCATCTCTTGACCAAGCATTTGTCAGGGGCGGTACGTAAACCCCCACATATGTCGTTAATTTTCCCTTACTATTATTTACAACAACCCTTATGACCTCTGACTTATTCTTGCTTATTTCCACTCTTTCCACTTTGACACCTTTTTCCGTCAATATCATCACTCCACCACCTTCTTTACCATCTCTGTTTTTCATCCATACCTCATACTTATTTTTTCCAATATCTGGTAATGGCCACTCATCTTTCCACTTAGTTTTGCATAATATTAACACATCAGGCTTTGCTCTTTCAAGATACTCATCAACCTCTGCCCTTTATGACATCAGTCCATTAACATTGGTATAACATATTTTTCTTACTTCCTGATATATTTCTTCGTTAACCTCGTTTTTTTGTTTTGCCTCTATGACTAAATCCTTTAATTGCTTTCTCTCTTCCTCGTGTGTGTGTGTGTGTGTGTGTGTGTGTGTACAAAAAGTGTTTAGGTAAAAAATAAACTGAAATTTGACATAGAAAAAAGATTATTGACAGTGTTTATGTCAAAAAGTGAATTAATGAAGTTTGATGTAATTAAGGCGTCTACATAATTACATCAAGCTTCAAAACACAATTAATAACTAGTTGAAGGAGATGTAAAAATTCTCCAGATACATTTTGCTGTGTGTGTACATTGTCTAACGTACAGACTCTACTTCTGAAGAATGACGACTGTTCATGGATAGCTCAACACCAAGTCTCAAAGCAGTGTTGCCTTTAGCCAGGAATGTTAAATGTTCTCAGACAGCCTCTAGTAGCTTCCAACAAAGTCTTATTATCCCCACTTCATATTAAACTAGGATTGGTAATTAACGTCTTATACCCTGATGTACCATGATGAGGGTCTTGCATCCCTGATCAGTCTCTGCTGCATCATCCAACCAGAAGGTCTTGAGGAGTACAGGACAAACAACGAAGTGGTTGGCTAATGTTAGATGCAGCACAAAACCACCATGGAAAATATCTAACAAAACTCATAGAGACGAGGACCAAGACAATGTGCAAGGAGACGTTTAAAGGCCTGGACAGATTGTGCTGAAACCACTTCTTCAGGGAGAGAATTCCAGAGATCAATGACTCTTACTGAGAAGAAGCGCGATCTAACTTCGGTTGAATGACAGGGCATAAATATGTTTTTACTATGACCTTTTGTAAGACCATGAGTCACTCTCTCAAACATATCACATAAACAAGGACACAGTCCGGTCATGATCTTCCAAACTAAGATCAAATCAGCACCAAGTAATCTGCCTTTGATGGAAAATAAATTCAATGTGGACAGCCTAACTGAGTAAGGAAAGCCCGCATAACCAACCATTTTCTTTGTCCATCTTCTCTGAACTGATTCCAGCTTACGCAAATCCCCCACATAACCAGTATTCCACAACACACTACCAAACTCAATAATAGGACAGATGTGAGTAATGAAAACCTGAAGCATAAACTCCGGAGACCTGCAGACAGTACCTCTAAGGATAGAATTATCAACTCCATTACCCTTACCACATACTTCATTGATATGCAGGTGGAATTTTAAGGAGGAGTCGACTAAGATGCAGAGGGCCCTAAAAGACTGTTTGTTGGGAATGGGGTTATCACCTATGAAATAACCATAGACAGGATCTACACTGGGTCTAGAGAAGTGGATACGGGCACACTTATTGACAGAGAAGGAGAGGCCCCGGGACTCACTTCTTCGGTGCAACACACTGATATCATCATTTTGTAAAAGAAAACTTTCACCAGAGCCACTAGATTTGTCAGAAGGTAAAGCAAGATATAATTTCAAATCATCTGCAAACAACACAAATTTACTGGTAAGGCCAGATGTTACATGGTTAATGTAAATTAAGACAAGTAAAGGAGCGATAACAGAGCCCTGAGGTACACCACTAGAGACGCTGACACTGTGACTGGAGGAGTTATGCACAACTACTTTCATGGTACCAGCACACAGAAAGTCACTCAACCAACCAAGCACAGGATTGGAGATGCCAATAGAAGATAATTTTGTCAACAGGACTCTATGATTCACTAGGTCAAATGCTTTTCTATAGTCAAAATAAAGTACATCCACTGCCCAGCCACAGTCTACATTTTGACTTACGTACTCATAAGCTAAGAGTAGTTGATCTGAGACAGACAGACCTGCACCAAAACCAAATTGAAAAGGAGAGAGCAAATTGTGACCACCAAGATATTCATAAAGTTGAGATGCAATTATTCTCTCAAGAGTTTTGGATCAAATTGAGGTCAAACTGATGGGCCGGTAGTTAGTCAGATTTGAATGAATACCACCTTTGAATAGCGGCATAACATTGGCTGTCTTCCAAATAGAGGGAGCCTTCATAGAAGTAATACTATTCTTAAATACGAGAAACAAAGGGTAACACAAGACTGTAGCACACTTCCTAAACACAATGCTAGTGGAACACCATCTGGTCCACTACTGGGTGAAAGGTTTCATTTGTTCAAAGTTTTCAAGACGTCATTGACAGTGAATTCTTGGAATACAAACTGATTGCCAGAGACTTGATGAGGCTGGGGATGAGGTAGAGACAAACACAGAGGAGAAGCTATCAGCCAGACAATCAGACATTGCTTTACAATCATCAATCCATGACCCATCAACTAAGAGTGGACCCACAGTGGGACGCTCTACTTTCTTATGTCGCAAATATCCATGAAGGTGCTTGGGGTCACCACTTGAGACAAGAGAACATTCATAATTTGACACTGCAAGGTTAATATTATTTTTGTACTGTAAGTTAAGTTCCTTAAAAAGAAGCCAGCTCTGTAATGTGAGTAGAGAATTCCGACCATGTAAAGTTCTTAGATGTTTAAAATTTCTCCAAGCAGCTTTCTTCCTATTTAGCAAGTCATTAGAGAGATTTTTAGCCCAGGGAATTTTTGGTGAGAATTTCAATTTCAAGGGAACAAATGTGTTGAATGCATTTGATAAAATCCGAGTAAATTTGGAATAACACTGATCAATATCACAATCATGAAATTCTATGTCCCAATCGATGCTCGACAGGTAACTTGACAGATTATGGTAATTACAACGAAACCAATCAAAACGTCTGTCACAGCCATTGGATGATATTAAGGAGGAGGAGAAAGAATACTTCAATAAAATTCCTACATGACCACAGCCAGGTAGGGGTTCAGTACCATTTACGTAGGATATCCTATCATATTCAGAGGTGAAAACTAAATCTAAGATGTTTCCAGAAGAGATGAAGGTTGGAAATGTTACCCACTGAGTAAGTCCCAAGGAAACAAACATATCTAAAAATAACTGACTGAGAGAAGAAGTGGCCACAGGAACTAAATCACACCAACCAATAGAGGACAAGTTGAAGTCAAACATTAAAACCACATCCTTGTCATAGCAAAAAGACTGAACAAATGTCAATAACTATATTTTTTACTTGGGAATTACTCGGAGGTCTGTAAACAACAATAACATAAATATTGAAGTCAGGTAGAAAGATAGCCAAGGTATTGGGGTGAGCTTTAGACACCTGACCAACTTTAAGTGAAGTACTTAAGTACAGACCAACACCGTGCTTAGCAAGACCAGAAGGTTAATCATTTCTGAAAAAATTAAAACCTGGAATATTTACAACCGAAGACTGAACTCTATGTGAAAGCCACGTTTCACATACACCAACAACCCAAACCCCATTAACAACACACAAATTCTGAAGTAAATTCATCTTATTCACCAAACTATTTACATTAACTAACAAAAATACAATAAATGTAACAAGCATCTTAGTATCAAAAGTTACACTCCCAACTGGAGGTTGGCACTCCGCTCTCTGACCGACCCCCCCGGTGTACAGTCGGAAGGGGGCAGGGAAAGACGAGAGGTATCCGCAGCAGCACCAGCAACAATGGACGAGGTGGATATGATGGCAACAGGAGAACCACTCCCCACCAGGTCATGGTTCATAACTCCAGCACCTGATATCACCGCAGAAGCTGATACTGGCAAAGTATTACCAGCACCCCCAAGAACACCACTGGCCTGGGACGCACCACCACTGCCACCACCACCACCCGCTCTTTTAGCCTTAAGCACTGTTCTCTGATTGAAGGTCAGGTCTCTTGTAATAAAGACTGATGAAAAACGGGATCCGGCTAGTTTCTTGCACTGAGAGAGCAACTCTAGTCTAGGCTGTTGATTTAGAATTTTGGCACGAATCAGGTTTTGTTTAATCGGTACAATGTCAGTGATGACAATAGCATCTATATGGGGACAGAGAAGAGAGAGAGAGAGAGAGATAATATACATGCATCTATGTATATTTTCATTGATTCACTAACTTACTAACATAAAAATTAATAAATAAATTAAAAAATAACCATAAAAACAGAATAATAACAATAATAATAATACTAATTCCACGTTATTCCGGTTAAGTCTATTAAACTGTTATTTCTCCCTTAATTACCGTTAATGATCCCTTCTTACGTACTGTAATGGCTGCCTGATGATTATAATTACCTCGCCTCACCTCCTCACGCCGCCAATCAGCGTTAATTAAGAGTAATTAACGAAAATAACAATGTTTGGGAATATTTCAGCAGCCGACCAAAACAGATGACGAGAGACTGCTGGGTTAAAACAAATTTTTTCCGAACATAAAATTTAACTAAAACATGAACATATTAACAAAACTGAACTCAATAACAAACCATTTTTATTTTTTTTCATATATAATCACCCAAAAAATTATAGAAATAAACCTTTAATAAGAAAGTAAACAAAAAATTGACATTTAATTCCTGAGAAATTTTCGTCAAAATAAGAAGTAGTAATAATTAATTAACTAACTAACTAACTTTTATAGACACACACACACACACACACACACACACACACACACACACACACACACACACACACACACACTCGCACTCTTTTTTCAGTAATGAAAATTTACGCACATACATACATACATACACATACACATATATATGCATACAAACATACATACATGCATCGATTTAGGTTAGGTCATCTCTATGTATTTTCCTGCTATGAGACCAGCATCAGGCAGTCAAGTTCAATAATGGTTATTTCCTTCATGTTATTATGTAATCAAGGCTGAAATACAGTGTGATATTACAGTAATGATGAAAATAAGTCCAGATTCGTGTTCATCGTGACCCAAAACATCATGGGAACAATTTTCATGAGAATCTGAGATGGCAAAATTTTCGTGAAATTTCCAAGGTGTCAGTCAGTCAGCCTTGAATTTTTTTTCACGAAATTACGTTTTTTTTAATAACTCGAAAAGTATGAAGTTTACGTAATAATAGTATAGAGGAGTAAAGATAGAACTTGAGACGTCCATTCTTATGAGCTTTACAGAAATTAAATCGGACTATTGGTTATTGAAACAATGACACATTTGTGTTTTTCACAAAACTTACACAAAACATTATTTTTTTCTTAAACAGTTCAATATATTTTAAATCTGATAAGATATTTAGATAGAGCTCATCAAGCTTAACAAGTTTGTATCTATAAATTTTCACTGTAGGAGTAATATTTTCATAGTAAAATTACAAAGAATATTTCGACCTCAATTCTGGAAGCAAATTTTGGTCCCAAACTGAACAATGCATTTCCGTGACAGTAATGATAAAACTGAGTCCAGATTCCTCATCAACAACAAAAACAACAAACAAACACACTTATATCGCACGCACGCACACACGCACGCACACACGCACGCACGCACGCACACACGCACGCACGCACGCACACACACACGCACGCACACACGCACGCACGCATCCTACAACACACATCCATCCACACATTGTCGGCACACACGGTCTATTTCAGCTTTACTTAACACCACATTGAACACCACTCTCAAGTAACACTAACACAC
>JAXIVD010004619.1:5000-30000 GCA_036785275.1 Cancer borealis | reverse complement strand
TTTTTTTCCTCAAGGTAAAAATTGCCACAAAAAAGTCAGATTAATTCGAAACCATCAAAATCAATAGGAGAAAAAAAATATTTCAGTAAACCTAAGCAAACCTAATTAAAACTAATCTAACCCAAGCAAATCTAAGTAAGATTAACCTAACTAAATCTAACCTTCTTTAACCAAATCAGGTAAAGATTCGTAAGATGACCCACTCGATATTTCGTTATCTTTATAATGCACTGCAAATTCAACCTCAGATAGGTTAGGTTAGGTTTGATTATGTTTGTTTAGGTTAGGTTGGTTAATTAGGTTTGCTTAAGGTTACTGAACATTTTTTTTTTCTTATTGACTTTGATGGTTTGAATTAATTTCACTTTTTTGTGGCAATTTTTACCTTTGGGAAAAAATGCATTGCATAACAAACATCACATTTATTCAAAACACATAAAAATCTATCAGGACTGGTTCGTCTTCAAAAGACTTTACCTAGGTTAATTTAGAAGCTATCAAATGTTCTCTATGAGCAAGAGTAGGGAGTTGGACGAATTGCAGACATTTTATTTCGTATACAGACTCCATAATGGTGAAGGTGTAAAATTATACCCCATAACCTAACATAACATAACCGCCTGAAACCTTTACAGACGTGTTGAGTACACTAGATGTATAGTATGTACGACTTCATATTTATATCGATATCGTCGAAGCAGTAGTTATGCAGAAATAACAAACTATTTACTGACAATCATTGTATTTTGTCTTCTCCCAAAAAACCCGCATTCCCAGATCCCCAGAATTGTTGGGGTTTGATGAGGATGTCTTATTAGATATGCATTTGCGACGAAAATCAATGTCAAAATCGTTCGAAATGGATCATTTTTTATACGAAAAGTGTGTTATTTACATCCAAGTGCATTGGGAGAGCTAAAAATTTACCAGCCACACAATCATCTACGCTATATCAGTACTCTCACAAGAGTTTACGGCTTCTTTTATCACCTCACATCTTCTTGCCACCTAAATACTGTGTTTACTGCGGCTATAATTGCTCCAGACTCTATTATATGTTAATCAGCAAGTTTTTTCTACGGCGATAAAGGTGCCCATGAAGAGGGTGCGCCGCCATGTTGGCTCAATCAGCTGATTATCTCAACACTAAAAAAAAGAAAACACATAGCGACGTCGCTATGTGTCCAATATCGTTCGGTGGGCAAATTCTTCACCCCCCCACCTCGCTGAACGCGGCCTGTGTCTGTGTGTGTGTGTCTGTGTGTGTGTGTGTGTGTGTGTGTGTGTCTATGTCTGTGTCTGTGTCTGTGTTTGTGTCTGTGTCTGTGTGTGTGTGTGTGTGTGTGAGTGGGTGGGTGGGTGGGTAGGTGTGTGTGTGGGGGGGGGGGAGCTTACCAGACAAAGGTCCACCCGGTCCACCACTGAAGGAAGGTGTCTATGCCGCTGGAGGAGCTGCTTCCTACTGCCTGTGCCTGACGACGTCCAACGTGTGGCAGAATTAATGTGTTTTTTCAGGTAGATGGAAGTGGAAGGTGCAGGAACTCACGTTTTGAAAAACGATAGTGATTATTCCGCTTTAAGAAAATATCAGACGATGAATATAATTTATGAATTGTCTCCGTTAGTTACAATTAAAGGTAGGAAAAATGGGGAATTGCCCCTGGCTGTGTAAAACTGATATATAATCATGTAAGGAAATTAATCAAATGGAGATCTTCCCCCACAGCCACGCTTATACTAAAATCTTCCCACCCAACATTTTCATGAAAAATAAACAATTTGAGAATTGAGAAAACAACCTATAATGTTTGCAATGTATACTGCAGGGATGTGTGTGTGTGTGTGTATGTGTGTGTGTGTGTGTGTGTGAGTGTGTGTGTGTGTGTGTGTGTGTGTGTGTTTGTGTATAAACACACACACACACACACACACACACACACACACACACACACACACACACACACACACACACACACACACACACACACACACACACACACACACACACACACACACACACACACACACACACACACACACACACACACACACACACACACACACACACACACACACACACACACACACACACACACACACACACACACACACACACACACACACACACACACACACACACACACACACACACACACACACACACACACACACACACACACACACACACACACACACACACACACACACACACACACACACACACACACACACACACACACACACACACACACACACACACACACACACACACACACACACACACACACACACACACACACACACACACACACACACACACACACACACACACACACACACACACACACACACACACACACACACACACACACACACACACACACACACACACACACACACACACACACACACACACACACACACACACACACACACACACACACACACACACACACACACACACACACACACACACACACACACACACACACACACACACACACACACACACACACACACACACACACACACACACACACACACACACACACACACACACACACACACACACACACACACACACACACACACACACACACACACACACACACACACACACACACACACACACACACACACACACACACACACACACACACACACACACACACACACACACACACACACACACACACACACACACACACACACACACACACACACACACACACACACACACACACACACACACACACACACACACACACACACACACACACACACACACACACACACACACACACACACACACACACACACACACACACACACACACACACACACACACACACACACACACACACACACACACACACACACACACACACACACACACACACACACACACACACACACACACACACACACACACACACACACACACACACACACACACACACACACACACACACACACACACACACACACACACACACACACACACACACACACACACACACACACACACACACACACACACACACACACACACACACACACACACACACACACACACACACACACACACACACACACACACACACACACACACACACACACACACACACACACACACACACACACACACACACACACACACACACACACACACAGGGCCGGTTCTAGGTACAGGCGCCCCAGGCGGCCGCCTGGGGCGCCATCTGCTAGGGGGGGGCGCCAAATTGCTGTCAAAAATAAATAAATAAATAAATGAAAATACAACTGTATACGCTTAGTGTGAGTGTGACAAACGACAATAAAGAGGAAATAAAAGGTTTGAAATTGTTTGGGTTATTATTTCCAGCCAGGGGGAGCGCCTTAACAAGTTTTTGCCTGGAGCGCCTGCTGACCTAGAACCGGCCCTGCACACACACACACACACACACACACACACACACACACACACACACACACACACACACACACACACACACACACACACAGACACATACAAGCACACACACACACACACACACACACACACACACACACACACACACACACACACACACACACACACACACACACACAGACACATACAAGCACACACACACACACACACACACACACACACACACACACACACACAGACACATACAAGCACACACACACACACACACACACACACACACACACACACACACACACACACACACACACACACACACACACACATACAACACAACAAACACACACACACACACACACACACACACACACACACACACACACACACACACACACACACACACACACACACACACACATACAAACACACACACACACACACACACACACACACACACACACACACACACACACACACACACACACACACACACACAACACAACAACAACACACACACACACACACACACACACACACACACACACACACACACACACACACACACACACACACACACACACACACACGCACAAAGAAAGACATAACAGAACAAAACACACGACCACTAATAGAAGACATGCCACGCAGGGCATGATAGACTATTTAACAGAGCTGGGCACTTGCGTCACCAGTTGCGCCATTGCGCCATTGCGTCGACGACGGAACGACCATTTCATCGACGCTTAACGCAATGACGCTAAAGTTAAAAAAAAAAAAAAAAAAGCGTCGCAATGACGCTGGCGCAAATACATTGTCGCAAATAAAAATTTGCGTCATTTTCCCCAGCTCTGCCGCTGTGGAACGCATCTTCTCTACTGCCGCAGACATAATAAGACCCAAGAGATCCTCCTTGACTGCCAATAACTTCGAGGAGCTTGTGTTCATGAAGGGGAACATGGACCTCTTGTAGTTTAAGTTTGTACTAGTGTGATACTATGGTTATGATACAGTAACAAAAATGAAATTAATCAACTAACTAAACTAAGTAACTAATAAGTATAATAAAATAAAAATAGATCAGGCTGAGTTTTACTTTTAATTGAATAATCCAAATAATATCAAAAACAAATTAATAAATTATTAAAATAAATCAACTATAAATAAAAAATCAATTGAATTGTGAAATATCTATTTTATAGTATTTTCTATCATATATATATGATGTTTCACGTAAATTAGATTCATTAGTTAAGATTACCGTATCCGCCAGCGACGCAATGTTGCAATGACGCGAAATAAAAAGACGCAACTTTTTGGAGAAAAAAAAAACGACGGATTGACGCCGACGCAACGCCCCCCCCGGCAATGACGGATTAATGTTGACGCAATGCCCCCAAACGAGTGACGCGCCCAGCTCTGCTATTTAAATTCATCAAAACGAGGGTGGCGCAACGAGAGTTCCTCCAAAACATCGGGGTTAAGTAGATGTTGGCACACCCCATTAACCGGCTGGAATTGGAGCAGCAGGTGACGGACAGTAGGGTAAACCAGGCAATAGTGTTGAAAAGCGTCAGAGCAAGGTGCGGCGTATATACAGACGACACTTTGTGAACGGAGGCTCGCCTTCTACCCCGGCAATCTGCCACGGTGGCCGATAGCCCAGCCGCAGACAGCCAGAAACAACATTGTGCCTCCAAACCATGAGGCTCTGACGATGGTATGTGTATTTGTGGAGGCAAACAGACTCGTAGTGGATGATGGAAACACTGTAGGGCCTCTCTGTATCCCTGCGGTGGTGTACACGGAGCACAGCAGCGGAGCGGACTCTGGCGAGATATCAAGTCAGGGAGATGGGGCGTCCAGCATCACGTGGAAGTAAACGACAAGCTTCCCTTGCGAGTCTGTCAACTTTAACATTATGATTTAATTCAACATGAGAAAGAACCCAAACAAATTTAATAGTCAAGTTACAATATAATAAGGACAAAAACGATAGAATCTGTTGAACAACTGTAGAATGTCTAAGCTGAATACAGGAGAGGGCGTCTATTGTACGTCGCTGAAAAATGCAAGGTGGTGTCATCAGCATAAGAGTGGAGAGGGCATTGAGTCAGATTTAGGAGATCAATGATGAATAATAAATAAAGCCTCCTGGCTAGTAGTGGTAGCGTGCTGGTCTTGCATTCGCTTGGTCGGCAGATCGAGTCCCCGCCCGGGCTTGTGATGCTTAAGCTGTTTACTGGGGAGGAACTGCTGTGGTCGGGCACCACAGTGGGGGGATGGACTTGCCTGGCTGACGTTCTGGAGAGCATCTTCATTGATGGATACCGGAACTGAAACCCATGCAACTTTAACTTTTAACTTTAATAGAAAAAGAGTGGACGATAGGACAGAACCCTGAGGAACACCACTGTTGATAGATTTAGGAGAACAGTGACAGTCCACTACAGCAGCAATAGAACGGTCAGAAAGGAAACTGGAGATGAAGGTACAGAGAGAAGGATAGAATTCGTAGGAGGGTAGTTTAGAAATTAAAGATTTACGTGAGACTTTATCGAAGGCTTTTGATATGTCAAGGCCGACAGCAAAGGTTTCACCTAAGTCCCTAAAAGAGGATGACTACGATTCGATTAGAAAAGCAAGAAGACCACCAGTAGAGTTAAACCATACTGGCAATCAGAGAAAAAGTTGTGTGCTGATAGATGCCTCATTATCTTCTTGTTAAGGAATTCCTCATTATCTTCTTGTTAAGGACAGACTCAAAGGCTTTAGAAAGGCAGGAAATCAAAGCTATAGAGCGGTAGTTTCAACGATTGGAGCGGTCACCCATTATAGGGACAGGGTGAATGTTAACAAACTTCCAACAAGAAGGATAGGTAGAAGTAGAAAGACACAGACGAAAGAGTTTGACTAGGCAGGGAACAAGCTCGGAAGCACAGTTTTTGAGAACAACAGGAGGGACTCCATCTGGACCGTAAGCCTTCCGAGAATCAAGGCCAGAGAGGGCATGGAAAACGTCTTAATGAAGAATTTAAATTTTAGGTATGAAGTAGTCAGAGGGTGGAGGAGTAGAAGGAAAATGCCCAGTATCATCCAAAGTAGAGTTGGTAGCAAAGGTTTGAGCGAAGACTTCAGCTAAGAGAAAGAAGAGACAGCAGAGTGAGGCTTCTCCTGCCTTTAGTTGGAAGTTCGCCAGGTGAGTAGACCGGTTGGTGAAGAGAATAGTAACGTCTGATGCTAGAGGTGGTACTGATCCACAGCTGGAGTCACAGGCACAATAGTCTCTTCTAGGATTTTTTTTTTGTGCGTTTTTGTGAGTGTGAGATTGAAAGAAAAGCTATGAATGGGATGGATGGACTGTGTGATAAGAGAATATAATGAGAGAGGAATGTCTGTGGAGTATGGAAGGATGATTAGCGTGATAAAAGTGAATGGAGAGAAATAGTGCCTTGAAGGCTTCTGAAGGTGGTTCTCGCACATCAATTGTGATCGTTTGATCAAATCGGATGCAAGGAGAGAGAGATCATGAGTATGGACTGGCAGGGGTGAACTAACTTTGCTGTCAGACCTTGTCGTGGATTTGATCTTTGGCCCCACTGCATGGATGACACCCACATAGTGAGGGCAAGGAGACCAATCTCTTCTCAGGTAGCCAGTGGCTGAATGAGTGGGGTGCAAGTGTATGAATGCATGAGTGTACCTTGTCTAGGTTGCTCTTTTAGGAGGATAACAGCCTGGTATAAAGATGTATACATTTTCGTAGTGCTGCGTCCCCTTTAGTTTTTTGTTACAGTTTCTTCCTCACCACACTAGAGTTAGATGTAAAAAATCTTTAGGTAAAATTCATACTTACTGATATGTTAAATAGAGATTAGTTTCCATGGTTGATTTTTTTTCTTCTTGTATCACATGTGCAGTGCAGTTCAGATCTAAAGGTTGATTAGATTATGGAAAATAATAATAATTCGCAGCAGTACATACAAAGTGGTTGTCATAGGGACTTCAAGACTTGGGTAAGCGTACAGGAGGAAGCAACGGAGGGATTTCTGTAAAAAGGCAAATACTTTTTTTACGAGGAATGCTTTTATCTATTTCACACAGAGGTTGGTAGGCGTTTGAAAGCCGCTCAGCAGACTGACAAGTCACTGTTGCAGTCATACTACTTCCATGGATTTCCATAGAATTACAAACCACAAAGTAGCACTTCATTTATCTTAAGAGTATAAGGAGAAGTAACACTCTGATTGACAACTGTGATTCATTGTGAGAGTAGTAGTCACGGCCGGGGGGGGGGGGGGACACACACACACACACACACACACACACACACACACACACACACACACACACACACACACACACACACACACACACACACACACACACACACACACACACACACACACACACACACACACACACACACACACACACACACACACACACACACACACACACACACACACACACACACACACACACACACACACACACACACACACACACACACACACACACACACACACACACACACACACACACACACACACACACACACACACACACACACACACACACACACACACACACACACACACACACACACACACACACACACACACACACACACACACACACACACACACACACACACACACACACACACACACACACACACACACACACACACACACACACACACACACACACACACACACACACACACACACACACACACACACACACACACACACACACACACACACACACACACACACACACACACACACACACACACACACACACACACACACACACACACACACACACACACACACACACACACACACACACACACACACACACACACACACACACACACACACACACACACACACACACACACACACACACACACACACACACACACACACACACACACACACACACACACACACACACACACACACACACACACACACACACACACACACACACACACACACACACACACACACACACACACACACACACACACACACACACACACACACACACACACACACACACACACACACACACTTATCAGTTCCTCTAATTACAAACACAGTAATTCTATATATTCATAGATGTATACATTAGATATAAGATGAATATATGTATATATTTTTATGTATAAGTATAAACATCTTTCCGGACTGGATACAAAGACGGTATTTGCTTATGGGGCCACCAGGGTGCCCATTTTAGGTAACCCAATAAGACATGGCACTCAGACACCCTCAATAATGACCAGGGGGAGGCAAGAACAAAGTTGTGAAGGAAGGAGGGAGAGTAGGTGGAAATTGAGTGAAATAAGTGAGAAAAGTCTGCAGTGTGTCGTGGTGGGATGAGAGGAGACTAGCACCGCTGACACTACATAGATAATAAGGGAGATCAATTTCTTTGAGTCTCTCTCTCTTTCTTCAACAGTAACAGAGGCACTTTCTGACTGAAAATATGAGTAAAACTATATACTATACCACCACAACTGCACAGTTCCTAATGCATCTGGTGTGCCTTCACTATGGGAAGGAAAATTACATCCGAGTGTCAATGTATTATTCTCTTCTTCAAAAACATTCCTACAAATGTATTTATTAATACAACTATTTTTCCTAGTTCATTCCATGTGCAGAAGGATCAAGCCAGACCTGAAACTAAACTTTACTTCATAATTGTCTTTAGGGATTTTGGTCACCTTTTTCATGTTTAGTTCTGACCGATTGATAAGAAGTAAATGAAAGGCAAGTATTAATGAGGTGCAAAATTAATTCCTTCAATACATAAAACTATTTCTACTGATAAGGTGAATGATATTTGCAAGTAATGAAGAATAAGGTCTCGGTGGTTCATTCTGCAGTGCTATTCATCAAAAATGTGAGTTAATAATGGCTGAATAATAATGCAATAATACAATATGCAATACATTTCAAAAGGCATAAATAAACATCTCAAACAGCACACATCACTCAGTTAACTTTTTTTTTACCAAATTTTCCAAACTAAGTATTATACATCCAGTTTGAAATCAGACAAAGCCTTCGCAAATGCAACGATTTTTCTGATATTTTTCTTTATATAAGGTCTGGCCAGTGTGTGTATCCGATGTGTGGGTAATGATGGGCAAGTGGAGCTAGAGATGTGGTATGGGTGAGGGAGAGGCAAGAAGCTGTAGAAAGGAAGGTGATTAAAGGAATGAGGAAAGGAGATGGAGTGTAAATGGGAGACAGGGAGAAGAAAAGAAAGGAAAGGGAAGTAGGGAATGGATGATGAGGAAAAGTGAGTTGAGGATAGTAATGAAGATGGGAGAGAGACAGAATGTGTCTGCCTTGGGTATGCTGTTGGCTGTGGGATCTGCTGGGTGTCCATCAACACAGATGCAGACTAAAGAAAATATGTAAATAATAGTGATTATTAATGCACAGAAAAATGGAATGATAATGCTGCACTTCTCACTGAAGGCAATCATGAAAAGAAAAGCAGAGTTTGAGCTTGTAAAGTGCTCAGTAAAATATTCACGATTAGAAACAGCATTTAATTTATAGATCTCAATATAGATCATGGCTTGACAATGTATTTTCACTGTCCATCTGATACGTACACAGCTCATTTGATTGGCATCACTTGACTAAAATTCACCATAGCACAGAGGAACAAGACACCCTTTAATACGTGTGGCACTGCTCACTAAACAATGTTCGGGGTCACTCCCATGCACAACTCAAGGTCTTTTGCCAGACATTCATCCACGCCACAGCTGAATGTGTTTGGCTTCATGAACCTTCCTCAAACCCAGTACCTCTTGGTGATTGCCTTTCACTCATTCTACACAGGTGAGGAAGAAGCAAGAACATGTGGTCCCTTCTGTAGATGGTGCCTGGGTTTGAGGTGTGCATGCAAAGTACATCTTTGTTACTGCAGGTATTTGTACACCTTAAAGCAGTGGTTGCCCGAGTCAGCCACAAAGATCTGGCCATCAGGGGTGAGTGTCATGCCTTGTGGCCCATACAGGGGATCAGCCAGTGTGTTGACGTAGGAAAGGAAGGATCCCTGCGCATCAAACACCTGAGGAGTGGATGGATGGGAGTGAAACATGAAAGTGATAAATGGGAAATGGGAAAGAGAAATCATGAAAATTAAATCAGGAAAAGATGGAGATGAATCAGGCCATGAAACTGAAACTGGAAGTGGGAGTGTGGGAAGTAGAAATTAAACATATTTTTATGACTAAAACAAGAAAAGATGATAATAAAGTTATAAAGGTATACAAATTATGCAGGTAAGATCTGTATGAAATTTCATAAAAAAGTAGAGATTAGAGACAATACAAACAAAAATAATGGTGAGAAGTAATCATTACACACTAGAATACTTGCATGAAGATGATGGGTTAACCTCTATAAAATAAGTTTCTAGTGTGGGCTTAATGAGCATGGGTTAGACAGTTAGTAGATTCATCTTACATTAATCATGATAATAAATGCATAACTATCCAGCTAGTTATGAGAAATCCTCTAATAAACTGTGATAGAATAGAATGGTGTAGAATTATATAATTTCACAGAAAATATACTATACACCATCTTTGAAAATTACAAAAACTTGCATTGTGGGATAGTGCAATTTATTTAAGTGTTATCTGAAATTGGTGAATTATGTATATATGAACAGCGAGGAAATCATGATAATAATGAACCATAACTATATTGATGACACCTGACCACTCTTAAAATTTGTCTAAGTTTCAAAGATGTGATCAAATGTCATCAATGTAGTTATGGTTCATTATTATTAAGATTTCTTCACTGTTCATATATAAATATTTCATCAATTTCATATAACACTAAGATAAATTGTGATATAATTATTATCACCATATAATCTCAAAAATATAATCGGAATACGCAAAATTAAATAATCAATGGAGCAGAGAAGCTAGGGCAAATAAGCTAAATTTTTACTACTTGAATCTGTGCACATCCACATACCTGTATCCTGGAGTTGCCCCAATCTGCCACAATGATGTTGTCGTAAGCATCAACAGCGATGCCTGTTGGGGCATTGAACTGACCATTGCCTTCACCACTGGACCCAAAGCTGAACATAAAATCTCCAGCAGAATCAAACACCTGCAGAAGGAGAAGAAAGCATTCTTATTTACAGTAATATTAATTATACTACTAGACAAAGTTAATGTTCTGGATTAAGAGACTAAAAAAAACATAAACTGATGGGATGAAAGTGTGATGCCTCCAATTTAATCTCAAATAGGCCTACTGAATGTACCTTTTTTGTTATGTTTAGTCTGCCCTTAGATCCTGTATTCCTAAGGGGATACTGCATTATATAAATGTTTTTACTCACATCATTCATACTTTCATACTATATGTTTATATTAAGGTTTATATTAGAATTGTTTCTCCAAACTTTCAAATCCTATGCAGTCAACCCCTCCCACAAGACAGTTTTCTATGGAAAGAAATTAATATCATTATCTAATCATTATTAATAGTTATTAACTTGTCAAAATGCTCTCCATAGTCTAATATAATTAACCTACTTAGTTATCTTCCCACAAAATTTTGTTAAGAATGACGTAATATTGCACCATGTGATGTGATCCCACGCCCCAGGGCCTGTCCCTGAGAAAAGTCACATAGACAAAAATGTTCCCCTATATAGTAATCCAGAGATCAGGTTCAATAGATATCTAAATGTCACTTATTTAGCGTAAAAATTAATTTCCTATAAATTGATAACTATTTCACGTCTCAATCATCAATTAATAATAAGATCAAAGGAGGAATATCCTCGAAACCCCCCCTTCCCCCTTCTCATCTCCCGCCTTTTTCCCAGAGAGCGTCACTCGTCGTTCAAAGTTGATTGTGTTTACAGGTGAGTGACATCGCTCTCGAAATCCCTCAATATTTGTGAAATTCAATGCCTCTCGCCATTATTATATAGTCCATAATCTTCCCCAATAGTCTGACAATACATGTAAACCCCTATTGAGATCTATTATAAGTGGATAATACCAATTTCCTTCTCTTAAAGAAGGACAACGTGGTTTCAAAACCGCATGGTCCCCTATTCCCTACAAAATATTTCATGGTGTACAATATATATTTTTCACGGTAATTTCTATGTTATTGTAACTGTGTATTAACTTCTGAGTTAAGGAAGTGAATTATACTGACTCGTCGTTCAAAGTTGATTGTGTTTACAGGGAAAGAATGCCTCCACGACAGTTACATCAATTTCTCATTTACTTTCTTTTGTTTTTGTAGTTAAATGAACGGCTAGAAAGCCACTGCCAAATTTCCAAGTTAAGCTTTAGGAAACTATGTGTCACGTAAGACGGTCTGATAGACCCAGCCCATGTATTCAGGAATAGGAATCGCGTATTCCTACTTAGTGAGGAAGAGTTATACTATGTATGCATAAACAGAAACATTGAGATCACCTTACTTTCGAAAACCCCCTGAGAAAAGGTTCTTTAACTGTTCTCAGGCCCAGTTACAAAATTATAACATTTTTAAGGTGATATTTTTCAGGGAAGGGAGTCAAGGGTATAATGTATAATGTGTGAAGAGCTTGGTATCTCGAGGTGAGATATGTATTGCCAACTCTGTATTTATTTTCTTTTTGAGGAAGGTGAAGTTTTTCTGCCATGAGCCATTAAGTTGTCTGATACTATAACTAAGCCGTGTTTCTAAGACTCAGTGATCAGCCTGTGATATTCAAAGTATACATTAAATAAATAACTCAAGTAAAATCTGAGAAAGTGATTCTGTGTTAATACTAACCTTCTGTTGGTGTGGTAAGGTTAATAGGGAGGTGCTCAACACTCTTGAAAAAGGATATGAAACAAATCCACGCATCCATGTGCCTTATTGAAACTCAGTCCACTCTACCAAATAACTAAATTGTTAAATCAGTTCCCCTTTTCTTTTCATTGGTCGCCTATATTTCCCTGGTAGTAATTATTTTCTCTTTCGAATATTTTAACTTCCCTTTAGGAAGAAATTAAATTCCCTGAGAATCCCCTAATTCTCATTAAACCTTTGGGGGTGGTGGCAGCTTTCTTTTCTTAATATTCAGGGAAATATCCAACATCAGGGACCATTAATTAATATAATTAATCAAAGTAAATATCTTTTTAATTGCCATGAGAGTTCCCCATTCGAAGTTAATTTAATGACAAGGCACCACACTGGTGGTCCTTCAGCAGTGAAGTGAAAGTAAAATAAATTAATTAAATAAAGAATAGAATAACAACAATTAACAACTATAATAAAAATAAAAAAATAACGCCCCCGTCCCCCCCCCTCCCCCCCCGGGCACCACAAAAGCTCATCCAAATAAGTGAGTTAACCACAACCAGTCACCTACTATTGTCACAGCCTTGCATCTATGATCATGTATTCAATAAAGGTTACAAGTCATCTTCCATGCATCATCATTAATGTTTTGCTTCCTCATTATAAAACCTGCACGCAACTCACCTTGACACAGTGGTTGTGGAAGTCTGTGATGGCAATGTGACCTTTGCTGTTCACTGCAGCAAAGTGAGGCCCAGCAAACTGGAAGTCATCTGTGCCACGACTCCCAAACTTGGTAAGGAGTTTCCCAGACTGCTGGAAGACGCACACACACGATGCCTTGTTGTCCACCACTATTATATGACCGTTGTTGTCCACACACACTCCCTTTGGACCTGTGATACATTCATATATGATATTATTATTGGTTATTTATAGATTTAAAAACAAATACGTTTGTAGTGTCTCTCCTAAAGAAACTATAGCAAATCAATCCAAAACGATTGTAATCGTTATAGACTTTTGGTTGTGTAAATCTCAGGAACTGAATCCTGGATAGTGAAAACCACACTAGTTTGTTGGTTGAATCGCTTTTTATATATAGTGAAGGCACTACATAGCTCTAGCCTTTTACTTAATCAAATTGTAGGACTTTTAATTAAAAAAACATATTTTGGTAGACAAACTGAAGGCCAAATACCTTACCTTTCAAGAGGACATGGTTATTAACTTATGAATTATTATCTAATATCTCAACAGTTTATTCCTACAATCAATTCCACGACCTACCATCACACTATTGTCCATACTTTAGAATCGAGGATGGATGAAAAGTCAAGTGAAAAATTTCCTATACGAGTCGGGTTGAGACAAGGATGTGTGATGTCGCCATGGCTACTTAATATTTTTATGGATGGGTGTATGAGAGAAATGAAAGCTAAGGGGAGAAATGTAGGTGCAAGATTGAAAATTAATGGAATGGTTTGGGAGGTGGTGGCACGCTTGTTTGCATTGAGTGAAGAAGAACTTCAGAGAATGGTGGATGAATTTTACAGTGTACGTTCGAAAAGGAAGGTGGAGGTCAATGCTGGGAAAAGTAAGTCTTTGAAAGAAGGGATGTACAGGCATTTGACCTTAATACACCTTATAGGGTGAGTGTGCCAGCAGAAGGAAAGTATGAAATAGTTCTAGGAGGAGAGAAAATGGTGTTTTTTTTTTTCTTCAAAATACGTACATAGAAGTTTTGTCCTTTGATCTCATCTCAACACTCCCTCACGACTTACCCAGTAGCTTGCCGTTGCCAAGTCGAGTAATGTACTTCCCTGAAGGCTCAAAGACAGACACCCACTTGTTCTCATAGTCTGCTACAACATAGTTCCCATTAGGCAGTGCAGCCACGCCTGTTGGCCGCTGCATCTGGCCAATGCTGCGGCCCCGGACTCCAAACCTGTAATGAAAGTTGTCATTGTTTCCTCTTTATGCCAAGAAATTATGTTAAATTCTGTACACAATGATTCTTATAAATTTTTTCTTGCACAAGTCACACATTTAGCCAAACATGATAAGAGTTTTAGAAAGGATCCAGTCATCAGTTATAGTTACTAGTCCGCTTATATCACTATTGTTCACAGCTGGTCACTCATCAACAAACTGATGCAGATTCCTGATAGAAGTGTGAGGAAAAAGAATACAGACTGGTCTTAAGTGAATAGGTATCCAACCATGTACCTCTGGCTGTGTAATGGGTGATGATGTTTCTGAAACACTGTATAAGATATCTGAAACTCAGTTATGATTGCCAAAAATAACACGGGGATGACTTAGTGCAGCGAACAAACGATTTTGTTCCAAAAATTTGCAACTAACACTGGTCTAATTGAACCTGTTACCCACTTCAACCAGAATATATCAACCAATTCATAAAATTTAACGAGAGGAAGATATAACGTGGAAGCCATCAAACAATGGAGCAACTCCTCTTCATATCAAAATATCTTTTTTCAAGAGTTTCATAAGCAATGGATAACCTGTTGAGTCACTTTATAAGTTGCCAACATACCTTAGCTTGCATTCCCCTGCCAGAGTGAACACCTGGATGCACTGGTTGTTGGAGTCAGCTACAGCTATGCGGCCATCCTTGAAGGGGCTGTAAGCTATACCCTGAGGGAAGGAAGGGAATGGGAGTTTAGTCAAGTTCTTTCCTCAACATCACCAGAGTACAAACACATGCCGCCATGAGTCTGTAAATGTACATCATAATATCCCTCCCTGGATTTGGGTAAGGGATACAATGTTCCTTCAATAAGTAAAAGGATATACTGAACTTAAAAAAGGAAGGCCAACTACACAAACTTAAGAGTACCTCTCATTTACGTGTGTATTGTGTTTCTGAGGTGTTTGGGGATTTCAAATTTCGCGTGATGTAAGCATAATTTTTCAATATGGTGTAAATACATGTAAAATCTATTCCTTTGTTCATGAAACACTCTGAATTTTAATGACTGAGACTTTGAGTTGAATCAGACATGCCGCTGCACTTAACAAAACAAGTTGTACAATAGTAATAAGCACGAATATTTTTTTATTTGGATCGCATCGCGTTTTTCCAAAGAAATCATGTAATTAAAGAAAAAATACTGGCTTTTTGACATCGTGTTAAGCCCAAAACGCGTAATTTAAACTCGTGTAAAATGAGTTACCCGTACCTGTGTCACCTGGGTACACGTGGCCCTTTACTCACTTAGATGACTTTATTAATTAGTGTGCAAAAGAGGAAGGTAAACACATTGACGTAATATTGATTATCTCCAGGGATGATAATTTTTTGTAAATAAATTCCAACAATAGATTTACCTCTTCCTATTTGTTTTTTCTCAACTTCTCCCTCAAAAACAGTTTCTCTCCCTCCCTCCCTCTCTCCCTCCCTCCATACCAAAGAAACCCTTACCTGGGGATTGACAAACTCTCCTCGATTGCGTCCACGTCGGCCAACCCTGAGCAGCATGTCATCCTCAATGGGATTGGTGCGGCGGGAGCAGGACGATCGGTGGGACAAGGGACGGCGTGAGGCCCGGGAGGCACGAGAGGTGACCTGCAGAAGAAGAGTATGTTGTGAGATTTTCTAAGGACATAATAATGAGAGTTATGCTGCTTTTGGGCAGTCCTCATTTCCTAGAAAACGCAAACTTCCCATTTACACTTTCATTACTCACTAAAGGCACATCTCAAATCATTATTGAATCCCAGTATGTAAGGTATAATACATATACAGATATACAGACATACTGTAGAACAACATGGTGGAAGAAATATGAGTGATCAAAGCAAGTTTGGTAGGGAAACAAAATGGGTCAAAACAGGATGAGTACCTGTGTGGAATGTGAGGTTTGCCGGGCAAGGGTGTGAGGAGGCAAGGACCTCTGGCTGCTACCACTGTCTTCTTCCACTGGTGTTGTGGCTGTGATACTAAAGGGACTGCTAGAGATGGGCTGCCCATAGAGTTGCACTTCTAGGCTGTAAATTCCTTCCGAAGGTGCTGTGAAGGCCACTTCATACGTTCCATTGTTCAGGTCCAGCACCTGAGGCTGTACCACCTCTTCCCGGGACCCACTGGGACTCTTGCTGGTGGAACGAGGAGAGGAGGATGGTGCCCTAGGGGAGGAGGAGCCATGACGGGGCACCAAGAGGCTGGTCCGAGTCAAGGTGGTGGTCACTTCTGCTCCTCCAGAGGCTGTTTTCTCCCCCTTGTGGTCACGTGTCACTACTGTCACGATGCTGCCTCGACCCACAGTCACCTGCAATAATGACATGTCACTTTCGTTTTATATTGTTTCACAGGAAGTACATATTGACATTTGTTTGGTTCATTCCTGTGATTGTAAGAATACTCGAGAAAGAGCAACCCAGAAAGGTAGTGTTTATCCATCACCACCTCCATCCAAGAAAAGGGTGGAGTGAAATAAACCCAAAAGTCTCCATGCACTCTTTTTTTTGTGTGTGTCCACCAATTTTGTGCTTCTTGAAAAGAAGACAATGAGCACAAAGAACTCGTGAGCATACCAATACACTATCTTCTAAATCCTGGTGAAAAAATGGGAGAGATAAAAGAGTTCTGGGCTGGGAAAGTGAATTCATTAGGCGGTGGCCCAGTGGCTAGTGAGCGGGGGGGGGAGGGCATAGCAGCTCAGGGTCCCGAGTTCGAGTCCCCCGATACGCTGGCCACTTTGTATGGAATAACCACCGAGTGGCCAGAGATATTTCACATGTTGCCATAACACCTTCTACGGGACTTGCAAAGTTATATGCATAGAAAAACTACCGCGGACCATGAGCCTCTCTCAACAACAACAAAGAAAACCAAGGTGTCACTATAAAATAATTGAAAACCTACGCAACTAACGGGCGGAGGCCGGTCATCAAAAGAGAGCCCCCACCATGCCTACCGGCGCCATAAGTACATATGATAGTAAATAAAAAAGCATGTCAGCAGCTAAGTTCCACCCTATTCACTAAACATGCCATAGTTCACAATTCAATCTATGTGCATTTCAAACAATTGTATGTTGACCAAACCAATTCTTCCGCACGTGTATTCCCAATGTGATTAAAGTATGAAACATATTTCCAAATGAAACTGTTTCTATACGTGATATCGATAAGTTTAAAACAGTCAACACCATCCTCTTGACTCGTTATTGTTCCGTTTTTTCATTTCTTATTTTACTGCTTTTGTTTTATTTACATACATTGATAGAGACGGATATGTATGAGAATTAAATTAATCATCCTCTTGTATAATATCTTATTTTTCCTCATCCAAGGTGTAGGAGGGAGAGAGAGATACGTGTTAGCTTCTCGTATCCATTTTCCTTAGGTCAGCAGATATCATACTACCTTCATCTACAAAACTATTTAATTAGTAAGGGAAGAGGATGATATATTACAGTGATTTCATTAATCATTATGTTCATAGTTCATTTCAGTATTATTTAATTACAAGCATGTGGTAATGTATCTTCAGGTTATATAGTTTGTTATTTAACGAAGTGTCAACTTGAGGGTGCGGTGCTGTGCCGTCCTGCTCGGACACGACATCCCGCCAGTCGTGCGTCCTGGTTCTCCCTCCTCGCCGTGCCCTGCTCGGCACAGCACTGCACCCTCAAGTTGGCACTTCGTTAAATAACAAACTATATAACCTGAAGATACATTACCACATGCTTGTAATTAAATAATACTGAACTATAAACATAATGAAATCACTGTAATATATCTTCCTCTTCCCTTACTAATTAAATAGTTTAGTAGATGAAGGTAGTATGATATCTGCTGACCTAAGGAAAATGGATACGAGAAGCTAACACGTATCTCTCTCTCCCTCCTACACCTTGGATGAGGAAAATTAAGATATTATACAAGAGGATGATTAATACAAGTTTCCTACCTATCCGTTCCTAACAACATATCCAAGACTGTTCATTGAGGGAACTCTGTCTGGATCTATAGCAATTCATGATTTTTTCTGGTTTCCTTTTCATGAATTTTGATAATAACGATATATCTATCTATCTATATACCAGCTGCTATCCCCCTAAATCGGGGTAGCCAAGACAAGGCATGCATACACACACTCATGCACACATACATATACACTTTTTCCACTTATCCCCTAGGCCCCTAGAATACACGAGAATTACATTCCGCCCAAACATATCGTGTCAGAACAGTCACGCAGAGGGGGCGAGAACGGGGATCGTACCTACAATAGGGTCCTAAAGTTTATCCTTGCCAATTCATATTCAACTCGTGCCCTCTCCCTCTCTGCACCTGATATGATCCAAGGGTTACATCAGATGCGTAACAATAAGGTGGCCTTAGTGGCAAAATGCCACGAACTGCAGCCACCTAGGGGCCCACCAGGCTCAAAAGGCATGTAGGGGGCTATGATGGGCTTAGTCACATTCTCTCAAACTCTTGAATGTTTAAAATTTTATATATACATATATATATATATATATATATATATATATATATATATATATATATATATATATATATAAATACAGTACTAGTCAAAAGTATTGGACCCCCCCAGGCTGGGAGTCCAATACTTGTGGTGAAAAAAGCATGATCCTCTTGAAAGTGAACCATTTTAGCCAAAAGTTTTTTTGGTAACAGAACAAACCCACCAAGGCCATGAATGAACCCCATACAATGACTGAGCCCCATACCACTAGAAAATCTGGGTGTTTTACTGTGTGTTCGACGTAACGTGGGTTAAGCGGTATAGAGTTTTTGAGAAGAGAAAGTTGTAGTAAGTGGTAATGGATGGTTCAAATTTGTTCGTGGATCTGTATAGAAATGCACAGGTTTGTTTCTAACACTGGTTTTCAAGACATCCACAGGTTATCACGGCACAAAGAGGGATGATGCATAAAAGCCAGCCAAACAACCAAACCTGTGGTCTCAGAGGGAAGTGGTGCATTAAAGATAATGATGTTAAGGCTGATATTTCACTGTTGCTCTAAATGGACACTGGTAATCACCTGCCTGAGTGCCTCTCCAGTGGCACAGGTCTGGTGGGGCACAGCACTGTTACTCTGAATGCTGCCAATGTGCAGGAAGGCTGTCTTCAGTGGATCAATGTTGCCAACTACAAACCTGCAACAGACAATCATCAAAACTATTTACATTTCAGTTTTTAGAATATATCTCTATATCTATATACTGTAACTAGTATATATCCCCTTGGAAAAGGGGTAGCCAAGACAAGGCAATAAGGGTTTTGGGAGACATTACTCTTCCCTCTCCCTCTGCGCCTTGTCATTCTGTAAAAGAGAATACAGAAGAGAGGATTGCCATGCTCCATTCTTTTTGGTCGTTTTTATGAGTTACAGAGATTACAGTGGTAGAATTCTTGCAGCCTTCCCCCACCACGGAGTTTAAAAAAAAAAAAAAAATTATCTAGGACAACATAAAAATCTATATTTTACAGACCATAGTGTTCAAATTAGCTGGTCAGTCCTTAACTTATCGTAAAAATGTACTTAAAAGAACACATTAGACACGCCGTCCAGCACCCAGCAGGATGACAGGTCTTAGTGCCCAATCGGAGACCTTGTTGGAGCAGATGGTGGTCAAGTTTGTCTTTGAACAAATTTATTGTGTTACACTGCATAATGGAAGATGAGTCTATTCCTAACGACATCATTAGCAAAGAAAAATTAGTGCAGTCAAGTTGAATCTGGATACATCTTAGTTTTATCCCATTACTTCTTGTTCATAATAAATCATCAATTTAAAACATCTTACTCGCGGCAACATTCGTAAATCCTTTAAGTATTTTGCGGCACAATAAGTTAAGCTTGGAGACGTCACTTTAAAAAATTAGAACGGGTTAAGTTGTACCAGTCTCTCTTCGTAAGGTTTATTGCGTAAGGACGAGATCATCTTAGTGGTCCTACTCTAAACAGCTTCTGAATTTGGTATGTGTTCTTTGTGTGGTGAGATGACCAAAATTATACTGCATATTCCAAGTGGGGTCAGACTAAGTTGATAATATAAGGATAGAATTACTTCCTTGTGGCTTGTGGCCTCTGCATTGCTGTGAAAATTTAAGGTTTGACGCTATCGTAATAATGAAATCTTTGATACTTTGTACGCTTTCGAGTTTCACAGCACATACTTCATCCTGTTGTGTTTGGTTTCTTGTTCCCACTTGAAGAATATGACATTTGTTTACGTTAAAAGGCATCTCCCACCTTTCAAATCATGCGGAGATTTTGTGTAAATTTTCCTGGAGACTTTACCTGTCATGGTCTGAGATTATTTTGAAATAAAGTTAATGTATCCAATATCGGTGGCATTTATATGAATTATGAATAGCACTGGTCCGAGAACTGAGCCCTGAGGGATACCACTAGTGTCTGGTGCCCAACCAGAGGCCGTTCCATTAATTACGATCCTTTGTTTTCCACTTCTTAGCCAGTTTTCGATTTAGTTATGAACATTTTCTGCGATCCCAATCTGCTTGACCATGAACAATAATTTATTATGGAGAACTTTATCAAACTTCTTTTGGAAATTAAGATACACAATGTCTAATAACCCGTTGGTACCGTGGACAGAAAGGTGGTCATTATGAAATGGTAATAGATTATACAACATGATCTTTTATTTGTTGCAAGTCTCTAATCAATGAGTTATTTTGTAACTGACTAATTTGTCTCTTATCCTTTTGGGGCTTTACCCAGCCATTCATGTCAGGCTAATGGGTCTGTAATTCCCTGGTGTATACTGTCGACCATCTTGAAGACCGGGGTGACGTTCACTGTCAGCACTGAGCAGGGACTAAGCCTTTTTGTAGGGATGTATTGAAAAAGGGGTTAGGGCGTCAATTATCTAGTTTTTTTTTCTTTAAGGAGTTTGGAATAAATGAAATGTTCCCCAAACAGGATACTCACTTAAGATGGCTGTTTTCACGCGGTGCTGGTGGAACGTTCATGTTGGCATAATCCATGAGGCGTTCACCCAGCTGCTTCCTCACAAGTACTACTTCCATGTCTGGGCAGTGGGAGAGAGCTTTTTCTACAAACTCACATCCGCTCTCCACCCCACGAACCCAAGATTCAAGCTCCTCCATTTGATTGCCTGCAACAACACCAAGGGTTCACTTAGGATTTGGTTAAAGTAGGCAAAACTATGACGAAAATACTACACATATTATTTATAAGACAAAAAATTCACACACTGTATGTAATTATTTGGTAGAATTCAATGAACTTTTGACAGGTTACAATACAGTGCAATAGCTGCAAATTTAAAGATGTTAATGGATAGGGTTGTGAAAAATAATAACAACATTTACATTCAGATCCATGCGGTTAATAATACTTTTATATTGATCTATTAGTCTTGCTACTAGAAAAAAACTTTTTTACATCTTCATGTAACTTTGTTGTACAGAAACAGAAGATACACAGAGGACAATTTGGCCAACCGGCTATTGGTGATTGGCTATTGGCTATTGGTCATCTTCAGCTGAGCAAGAGTTAAAGGTTTCGCAGCAATGTAGACCCAAATTCGATCCATAATATAAATATCTAAGATTTTTTTTTTCTAATCGCAAACCGTTTGCGCCAGTAGGCTTTATAGAGGCAGGATGGACCTGTCTCTTGCCTGTTATTGGGCGCAGGTTTTTAGATTTTTTATAGTGACGCCTCGAATGTTTACGTTCTCTCTTGAATATGTTGAGAACGACGAGAGGCTATGGCTGCTAAAGCATGCATATAAACATTGTAAGTCCCGTCTGAGGACAGTATGGCAGCAATTTAGGTAGTCTTTGGCCACTCGATGGTAATACCAAGTAATGACAAGTGGCCAGCAGATATCGGGGGATCGATCCCGGGACCCTAAGTTCACGTGCCCGAAAGCTTGACCACTGTACCACCGCCTCCCGAAAGATTAAAACATTTAAGCTATTTTCTTCTAAAAATTCTATAAAATTATGCTTTTGAATGATAGTTACTACGTAGAAGGATTAAGGCATATTATAGGAAAGCAAGTGCATGTGTGAGGGTGGATGGAAAGCTAAGTGGGAGTTTTCCTATAGGAGTGGGAGTGAGACAAGGATGTGTGATGTTGCCATGGCTGTTTAATATTATTATGGATGGGTGTATGAGAGAAATGAAGGCTTAAGTAAGGAATGTAGATACAAGATTGAAGATTAATTTAATTGGTTTCGGAGTGGTGGCATGCTTGTTTGTAGATGATACTGTTATTTACTGAGAGTCAGGAGGAGCTTCAAAGAGAGGTGAATTAATCTTACAGTGTATGCATGAGAACGAAGCTAAAAGTGAGTGCTGAAAAAGTAAGGGAATGGGTTTGGAAATGAGGGAAGCAGAGCTGGGGATTTTAGTACACCTTAAAGAGTAGACATTGTGAGCAGAGTAGACATTGTGAGGTACTTCTAGGAGATAGAATCGAGGAAGTGAAAGAGTTTAAGTGTTTGGGAACAGTGCTACCAAAACATGAAGAAATGAAAGGAGAAATAAGAGAAAGAGCGTTGAAAGGCAGGTGTGTCATAGAATCACTTGCAAGGATTATGAGAGGAAGAAATATGTCCATGGAGGTAAAGAGAGGTTTAAGGTACAGTATTCTCTTGCCAACATTGATGTATGAATCAAAGACTTGGACATGGAGTAGGGCACAGCAGTCAAGAGTGTGTAATGGGCAAATGAGTTATCTAAGAGGAGCATGTGACGTGACAAAATGGGAGGTTGAGAACAATGCAAGTGTATATGAAAGATGTGATGTGGGAACTCGCGTAAATGGAGTGGTGTGGTGTACTGGAATGGATGAAAAGAAATACGTTAAGGTGGTTTGGTCATATGGAGATAAAGAAGTGTGATGAGTTTGCAAAGAAAGTATATGTGAGTGAAACTGAGGGTCCTAGAAGGAGAGGAAGGCCAGTTGTAAGATAGAAGGATAGGGCAAAGGAGTACATGCATGAAAGAGTTGCTGATAACGGAAGAGGGATTGAACAAGCAAGGAGGGAGTGTATGGATAGGGAGAGGTAGAGGCTCTTCTGCCGTAGCCATCTCCTTGAGAGACATTCCCGGAGGGAACGAAGCATTAGAGACTATAGATAGATATATAGCAATATAGTTATTAATGTTCTCACAAAAAGAGATGCCTTGAGCCTCATTACATAAGTGCTGCTGTTATAAGAACTCGACAAATCATTTTCCGTCGAGGTACAGCTACGTAGTAACTGGGTTATCTACAAGTATATAAGTGCATCCAGCTGGCTAACTCGGGTGGTGTCATGTTTGTTTGATTAAAAAATAGATAGTTTGTGTCCTAAACTTGTCTTTTCTTATTATATAGTTTTCACAGTTTCTTAAGTATGGATGACATACACAAACATGAATGACAAAGATGACTAGAAAGAGTCTGCCAGTTGAGCTTATAATCACTTTAACAATTAGAGAGAGTCAAACTATATGAATTACCAAGTGTTTGTTGCTTCTCAGACTCGATGGTGTTGAGGGCATTGATGAGCGTGGTCTGCCTCTGGTCCAACAGCTGGTGAAGGGAGTCAAAGCAGCGTCTCACCTCTGCCTCTGCTCCTGACCTACGTCCTTGTAGGCTGCTAACCACCTCCTGCACGTCACTGATCGCCTCCTTCATACATGGCAGCTGAGGAGGAGCAAGGAAGTAGTGGTGAAGA
>JAXIVD010004618.1:5000-30000 GCA_036785275.1 Cancer borealis | reverse complement strand
ATAATAATGTTGGTTAACGTGGCGTCATCCTTGTAGACGTATGACAAGATAGTGAAAATGTGCGCTGACGTGAAGGCCACAGGTGTTGGTTTTGTGACTGTCCTCCCAAGGTTTCTTTATGGGCCGCTTCAGTAAAGCCCAACAGTGTGGTAACATTGAAGGGAGTTCCAAACAGGTGATACACACATACCTGACGTCGTCCACTTTCGCTATCGACTTGTGAACAAAAGGCGAGACAAAGACACACTCATATGTATGTCGTATGGTAAGAAGTATAAGGCTTAAAGGATCTATGTTTACAGTGAGCGACTCAGATGCTTGTCGGGGCATCATAATCCCACGCACACACACAAAACACACACACACACACACACACACACACACACACAAACACAAACGCGCTCGCCCACACACACACACACACACACATCAATGTGTTTTCAGGCGTCATAATGTAAAGTTACGTTTTGATGCATCTCCCCAGTACTCTTAGGTGTGATGAGATCATTTCAGGTGACGTGTGTTAACATTATGCCATCAATCAGTGGAAGTAATTCACAAGTGTTATAACATAATGCCACGTAAGTTCAGGTGTCTTAACATAACTTTGGAGTCATTAAATCATTTCAAGTTCCCTAGTTATATTGTGGCAAATCATGTCACATATTCGACTAAAAACACAAAAGGAAAAGAGAGAGAGAGCACAACTTTCTTAACTAATGGGACCTCACTTTCTTTCGATTTACTCCTTCCTTCATGCACTTTCCCTCCTCTCCCCCGTCGCTATGAGGGTGGGGTGGAGGCAGGCAAGGAGGCGGGGCGGGTCTAGCGTCACCCTACCCTGCAAGAGGGACATATGACAGGCGGTGCGCCAAGTCACTGCCAAGTTGCCAAGCCATCCTATGCTACGACCCCCTGCAGCCTCAACATGTCGCCTAACCGCGTTCTTCAAGCCTGTCGTCCTTCCATCCCTTCCTTCGCACGCCCAATACTGACAAAAGACACTCAAGCTTTCCTCTTAATTGTAATTTCTACTATCAACAAGCATCAATGTGCCGCTCGCTGGCTGACACCGAGCTCCACTAATGGCAACATAATGGTATGTGGACTCACCAGCTGACTGAGCTCCACGCCCCTTTGATCTTTTGCTTCCCGTCGCTTCTCCTCCAAGCCGCGTTTCTGCTCCAGGTTTGAGGAGGGTGCAGGGACGTGGTGAGAGGGAGAAGGGGTGATCTGTTGAGGGTCCCGTAGGTCGTGCATAGCAGGCCATGCTGAGGGCAGTGATTGAGGTCCACTGCTGGACCCGTTACTCAGGTTAGGAAGGTCGTGTGGTGTGCGTGGCCGCGACCCTATAATGGATGGTGGCCGGGAAGACCCAGCGTGATGCTGGGGGGTCAGCGGGGCATTCTTCTGGGCTAAGTCAGCCTTGTGTCCGTGTTTGATCTCCACCTTAGGTTGATGTTTGTATTCCACCTTCTGCTGATGCTTGGAATAACGGTGTTGCTGGTGTAATTGGTGTTGCGGATGCTGGTGATGCAAGTAATATGGGTGGTGGCTGGTGCGGCCCGGCAAGGTACTGGTGAAGGTGGAAGGATGTTCAACTCCGAATGAACCCGGTAGGGTGCTGGGTAATGGTAATGTTCCAGGCAGTGTGCCGGGAAAGGAGGAAGGTCCTGAGGGTGCCATCTGGGGGATGGGACCCGAGCTGTGACGGGGCAGGCCCTTGCTGCCCCGCTGGAGCCAGGGTGGTACTCCCCACCAACCATTTTTGACGGGGGAGGCTGGCGGCGGGTAGAGGGGGTGAGGGTTATGGGTAAGAGGAAGGGACGCGGGTCCAGGCTTCACAGAGCTGCTGGAGTGCACCGCCCGCGAGAAGAACCCGCGACTCGGCATCAGTCCGCATTACATAGCAGGGCTGCCGAGGGAGGGGAGGTGAGCGACACCAAATCACAACATAACACACACACACAACACACACTGCGCCGCTATCAACACTCAAGACCCGACCCGCCGAGCACAATGCCGCAGGTCCAACACACAGGCGACCTCTTTACCGACTGAGCGGGATGGGCTGCAGGAGGCGGCCAGGTGAGCGCGGCCTGGCTGCTCACCGCCAGAGGAACCCAACAACCACCACCATCACCACCATCACCACAATCATCACACACCACCATCCACCACCACCACACGGAGCTCTTATCTCTGCCCCACCACCCACCTATACATCAATGCGTCACTCCTACAGAAAGAAGGACCTGAAGGCCAGTTCGTATCCAAGGGGTGTCCGACACACCTCACGGAAGGAAAATTCTCACCGGCAACCGTCTAGAGGTGAGGCGGCGGCTGCGAGTACTACCGGCATGACCCGCTACGGAATCCCCCTCATCCCCAACCCTTACTCCCTGTACTCCTGCCCTTAGCCCCTCCAACCCTGCCTCACTGCCTCCCGCCCATTCTCACCCATGCCCTCTCCATACACTCCTTCCAAAATCCTACTCCAACCTTATCCGCGTTTTCCCTACACGATCCTGCCTCCCGTCCCCCAACGCCCCCGCCTTTTTACATCTTACAGCCTCAGTCCTCACGTGCTCTACATATCATCTTCACCTGCAAGGAGGAAAAAAATGACCTTATGTCGTAACGTGGAAACTGAGTGAAGAACAAAAGAACCAAGACAAACTCCATCATTTAGAAACCTTGCTTACAATGACGTACGGAAGGCGTTGCTGCGCTTTCACTCCCTCAGGTGGCGGCGGTTGTGTTAGCTGTGTCGATCCTATTCAACGGGTTCAAGAGTCAGCGAGTTCGTAACCTTGGTAAAACTTTGGAGACGAAATACTCGCAAATCTTCCTTTAGACGTGTACTAACATAAACTTGACGTAAACAAGTGCAATGCAGTTTAGAGTGATGAGTGAGTGAGTGAGTGTAACACGATAACCAACACAGCCATAAATCTTTGTCTCAGTATAAATCTTTGTCTCCGCGTTCTGTCGTGTAAAATACTGCATACTTCTCCGAAACGACGCAGACTACATTTGCATAAATAAGTAAATAATGCTAAGGAAAATAAACGTTTTGATTCAGAGATTAAACTTAAATTTCTGAAGTGGAAGTTTATGATGTTCGTTTTCTATGAGTATAAGATAAATTATAAACAATATAATTAAAATAAAATAAAAATTCCTTTCACTTGTACGGGAAGAATAATCGTCTTCCACACACCAAGGTAAATAAAATTATCCTAAAATCAATGTGTTTTCGTATCACTCTTCATCTTCTTAACCTGCCTCCATCCCATCCCCCACAAGCCCACACCACTTCCTTGCTTGCTCCTCCTCACCACCTCACGCCTTGCCCAAACCATTACCACATCTACCCATCACATCTACCCATCACCACAATCATGGAGGGAAGATACATGTATCCTACCTCCATCACTACAATACCCAGCATCACTTTCACCAGTCATCACACGTACACAAGCTATCTTCTCTATTTCCCACCATTACCACCTCGTCCCCTTCTTTCATCACACACTTCATCTCTCCTACTCACCACAACCACCACCACCACCACCACAACTCCACCACAATCCATCCACACTGTTACATTTACCTGTTTTACTCCACACCACTACACCCTCCACCCTCTCTGCCTCCACAACCACCACGACCTCCACCACACTTGTCTTTTCCGTTTATAATTGAATGTATGGTGTGTGTGTGTGTGTGTGTGTGTGTGTGTGCACGTGTGCGCGTGTGCGTGCGTGCGTGCGTGCGTGTGTGTGTGTGTGTGTGTGTGTGTGTTTGGGGCCACACAGATAAGCTGCACAAAGAAGCCAAGTAGGGTTTGTTATCAAGGTCCAGTGCCCTCCCCCCTTCCTCCCACACCACCTACCTCTGTGCTTTCATGCAACAGGACCATGTAAACACTAATGCTAGTCCACTCATTATACCCAGACCTCAATGTTGTCATTATGGCCAAGGACAGGAGGGCAGGGTGGGGGAAGGGGGAAATTGTCAACCGTGGAAGAAGTGATAGATGATAACGATGATTGTTAATGTTATCGTTGAGTGGTTCGCCTGTGTGTATACTGCGCTCATATGGTATTTATGCGGTATGATACAAATACATTTATGAATTCTTTATGTAAACTGCTCATTATGTTTTACTTCATATATTTTTTTTTAGAACAAGCGCTAAACCTAATATTTATATTCATCAACTACTTCTTTACTGTTCAAAATGCGTGCGTGCGTGCGTGAGTGCGTGCGTGCGAGCGAACACACGCTACTGCGAATTAGACTCCATGTCATCAAGTAATTTTAGAAACGAAAGTAGTGATGTTATAAGTGTATAATTACCAGCTGCCAGGTGTGTGTGGTGAAGAGGCGGAGGGGAGGGGAGGCAGAGAGCATCAGGTGAAGTAAGTGGATATGATGTGCATACTGGGGAGGAGATGAGGTGGGCAGGGAGGGAGAAAGATCAGTGGAGGTTAAATGATAATAGTGGTGGTGGAGGTAGGAGATGGTGGTGAGGGTTGGGAGCTGAGAGGGTGGAGGTGGTGTGGTGTGAGGGGAGGGAAATACCGAACGTGGCTCGCCCTGTGTCCTGTCCCTAACCACCTGAGGCCATCGCCCCCTCCACCAGTCCACTTGCAAGTCACCTCCACCACTACAAACCCAACCCTCTCCTTGCCTCTCCGTTCTCCACCTGTCGCTGTGACCTCACCTAACCTCCTTCCCGCTTTCCTCTTCCTGCAACTATCGCGTACTCCACCCTCCACCCCCCATTTTTTTCTGCTTCCACCCCTTGCATAAGTCGCCTCCTCCACATTTTTCCCCGCCCCTTACCTCCAGTAACTGTCACCTACTCCCACCTTACTTTTTGCATCCTCCTTCACTCCTATTCTCGCTCCTTCCTTTACTCTCTGCTACTGTCACCCTCTTCACCCCTCTTTCCACTCTTCACTGGTTGCTAGAGCTTCTTCTACCCACTTATCATGCGTCCATCAACTCACTTATAGGTTGCTTCCACTCATTTTTCCCATCCACATCCTAATGATTGGTGGGAAGAAGAAAGTTTGTGAATGATGGTCAATGAACGTGGGAGAGGGAAGGGAGGGAGGGAGGGGCTTCACCGTCTAGTTATTTTGAAAGTGGAATAGGTACGAGCAGTGAGCTATCCTAACACCCCTCCCCACTCTTCATTAATTGTACCTACACTGGGTACACACATACATACCCCCCCAAAAAAAAAAAACAATGGGGGTGGGGGAAGGTATTGCTAATCAAGTCAACACATACAACCATATGAAATTGACTAAAAAACATTAATAAAAAAAATATAGAAAAAAGACGTGGATTATCAAGTGAAACCAACCAACCAAGAGTGCGTTAAGTAAGTCAGTCAGTCAGTCAGTCAGTCAGTCAGTCTATCAGTCAATCAGCCAATCAGCCCTTCAAATAGCTAGTCAGTCAGAGTTCCATCAATATTGGTATCCTGTCTGTCTGGGAATCCTTTATGGAAGGTCATGATCCTCCTCGTCTGATTTGATACATTCCAATCATGCAGTCTGTATTTTTTTCCCTCCATTGGCTAACCTGATACGTATGCAAGACACCTCCATTACGTGCAAACAAAAAATAAATAAAATAAAAATAAAAAACAATAAATAATAACAAAAAACGGAGTGGGGAAGGGGACGCGGAGACAACAGGAGAGCAGAAAGGATAGATTCGTTCAGTTAAAAGAAGAAGAAGAAGATGAAGAAGATGAAGAAAAAGAAGAAGAAAGAGAAGAAAAAGAAGAAGGTGTCACTCAATTTGAAACTCGAGGACATGACATTCTTGAGGTTTACACTCTCTACGCAGCCTCTCTCCGATTCTTACTCAATACTCACTCACTCCTTACTCACCTCTAAACCCACTCACAGTATCATTTAAGGCCCTCTTTTGAAACTGAATGATTCACTCGCAAACGTGCTCACTATAATTTTCATGCACTTTCCTTTATTCTATTATTATTCACTTACTCATCGACTCATTCACATCCATTCACTCATTGAGGAAACTTTGCATAACTCTACATCCACCACTGACATACACGTGAAATGCTTATAATGTTTTTGGATTCATATTCTTAGCATGCGCTATATTTCTGGACATCTTCCTTTACCTTCTCCCTCCCCCTATCGCGCCCCTCCGTCAACACCTCCACGCCCACACACTCACCTCACCGTCCATTTGAGGGCCATGTTCATATACTTTCACTGGCCATTGTGCGCATTCACCTCTTTCTCCCGGTCACGGCCTCACACGAAGCCATGGGAAGTCGTATGCAGGTGTGTGTGTGTGTGTGTGTGTGTGTGTGTGTGTGTGTGTGTGTGTGTGTGTGTGTGTGTGTGTGTGTGTGTGTGTGTGTGCGTGTGTGTGTGTGTAAGGTGCAGTTTTATAAAGAAACCTGTGCTTTCCCCAACTTTCATGGCTGTGTATATTTGTTTTACTTTCACCCTTCAAAAATCAAATGTTTATGAGCATTTGATTTGTTTGTGGTTTTGTGAACATACGTCGTGTGTACCTAATGATGATACTGTGTGTGTGTGTGTGTGTGTGTGTGTGTGTGTGTGTGTGTGTGTGTGTGTGTGTGTGTGTGTGTGTGTCTGTGTGTGTGTGTGTGTGTGTGTGTGTTTACTTAGGCGTATTTACCCAGTCGTAGTATACACCCGTGTGGTCCGATCTCTGTATCTATATTTGTCCAATTTTTCCTTTATTATAGTTGTACATTCTTTGCCATTATCACGTGTGTGTGTGTGTGTGTGTGTGTGTGTGTGTGTGTGTGTGTGTGTGTGTGTGTGTGTGTGTGTGTGTGTGTGTGTGTGTGTGTGTGTGTGCGTGCGCGTGCGCGTGCGCGCACTGCAGTGTTCCTTCCCCTTTAATGACTGTCACATGTCCTAGTATATTATCACTTCCTCATCTGAACGGTCACCGCCTCACCTGAACCTGCAGTGCGATGGTGAGGGGGGTTGAGAGGGTCACTCACCTGGGGGAGAAAAAGAAGACGGGTCAGTATATGATAATCACCTGATTCACCTGTCAAACGAGGATATCCTGTTTACTATCAATAATCAAGGGATAGAAATTGAAGAAAAAAAAAGAGCATGCTTTTTGGCTTAGTATTACCATTATAAATTCGGCACAGCTTAACTAACACTATGGCGAGAGGGTTTTTTTAATGTTATGCTTGAGGTGGCTAAGATCATTTCACTTACATCATCTCCCAGCTTCAAAATGCCTCGTCAGTGTAAGACAATCGGCACTTCACGCCCTCATTCACCTCTCGCCACTCTGTATACTCAACACACAGGTCCAAGAAATATATAGTGCTACTGTTGTTGCTGCATCACTATATTTCCTCACCATAAATGACTTGCGTCTATATGGTGGCCTTTCTTAATCTCGACAACCAATACCAGCCTAAACCAGTGGTGTAAATACGCAAGTCTACCCTTCCAACCATCCTCTAGTTTTCTTTGACGCCGCGCAGAGAAAACGGTTGTGTAAATAAAAGTATATACAGTGTATTGTATTGCTTTTTCAGTGTATAGGTATATTTTCATTCCTACATTTTATCAAAGTTTGTAGGTACACTGGAAATCAATGTTTAAATAATTCAGAAAACAACACAAGTTTCTGCATGAACGCTCCCTTCCTCCGTCTCTCCCCCACCCACCCACACACACGCACGCACGCACGCACGCACGCACGCACACACACACACACACACACACACACACACACACACACACACACACACACACACACACACACACACACACACACACACACACACACACACACACACACACACTATAAGCAAATTGTGTTCAAATGCGCTTTACAAGGATAAGGATGAGGATGAGGACAACGACAACGAATAGTACAAATCAATAAGAGCATAGTGCAAGATATGAAGGTTGGGTTATACAGGTTCACACGCCAGCCCAGTAGTGCACTTCATCTTAACCATCGGAAGCCCTACAGCAGAACACAGCAGCCCTTGGAAGGCAGCCAGCAAGCCCTTGAGCCACTCTCCCTCACCACCACCTCCACATACTGCTTGAGTTCCGTAGCAGTGCTTTGGCAACACCTTATATATTCACAGGTACAGCTTGGAAGGTGAGAACAGGTTATGTGATATAGAGTACACATTAGGCGTTTAATGGCGCGAAGGAAACAGTCCTGTACTCGCCTACCCAAAACTGAACCAGAAGTCGTTATGGTGGTGGGAATACTAATGATGATGATGATATAATTTATAGATAATGATGTACGGGGCAAACCAAAATTAAGTTATATTGCTAACGATGATGATGATGATTATTATGATCATGTAGTTGACGCACGGCGCAGACCAGAACTACGTGACATCAATTAAGGTCCCAACAATCCTTCAAAAGTAAACATCACTATGTGTTGTGCTGCGGGAGAACCCACCAGGAGGAGGCGCTGACGGTGCTGATCAAGGCGGGGAGACGTGTCAGGGAAGGGGGCAGAGGCATGGGGTGAACCGAGATTGGTGGGATTCGTAGTAGTAGCGAAAGTGCTAGGTGGTACAGTACAGGTGTTTATTCGAGGCAAAGGCGGTGGTGATGGTGGTGGTGGTGGCTTCGGCGGCAGCGGTTGTAGTAAAATAGGTGTAAACTGTGGCTTTTCTCCTCCATCAACCAGCCCACGCAGCCACACTACCACACTTTTGAAACACCAGCACGTGCTCACCACATCACCACAGTTCATTTTACGAGGCGTACAGCCCTTCCCGCAGTCCTTTTCCAGCTGCGGGGAGACGTCACATACCGACACAGACTCACAGGCGAGGAACTGGTGTGGGTGAAGGGATGTAACCACGGCACAAGTGTGGCTCCAGGTGTGTGGAGACAGATGTGGAATTAATGTCTCAAGGCTGGGTGCATAACTGCTGGTACTGAATGTATGTGTATGTGAGAGAGAGAGAGAGAGAGAGAGAGAGAGAGAGAGAGAGAGAGAGAGAGAGAGAGAGAGAGAGAGAGAGAGAGAGAGAGAGAGAGAGAGAGAGCACGTCTCCCATCCTCTCTTCAAAAATCATGCAACACAGAACACACAAAACATGTTCGCCTCCCCCCGTTTTCCTGCAGTATTCCAAACACCAACTATGTCTCCAAAAAAAATATACATGAATAATATGAGCAAGACAGCCTCCAGCCAGGTCACAGCCCACGTCCTCCCAGCACTGCCCTCCGCCGCCAAGGTTAACGACATGCGGCATTTCCTCTCAACTCTCAACGTATACCTTTAAACGCCGCTTCAAACCAGGCTGACCAACACACATAACTAGTTTTCTTTCTTATAGTTTCAATAACTTGTCGAAGAATATACTGTGTAAGTACATCTTGAGATAAATGTTTTCATTCCTATTCAGCCACCTAAGCAGTCTCGTAAAGTGAATGGTAAATTTGCTTCACATACTCTTAAATTATCACATATCTTAATGTTCCTTAAGTCTTAACATTTCCAAAACATTATCCTCTGTAAACAAGTTGTCCTTTACCAACTAAATTGTGAAGAGAAAACATAATCTACCACTGCAGCAGACAGGCAGAGCCAGCGAACATGGAGTCAAGACAAGTCTGCGGCACCATCGTGTGTACCCTCAAGGCCATTCATGCTCCTAGGATAAAGGTTCGGAAACGCGATACCGAGTCAAGAGAAAAGGAAGCTTTAATTCAAGCAAAGCGTATAACCTTTAGGACGGGATTTACAATGCTGACCAGTATAATGTTCGTTCATATGTAAATTATTACCCTCATATCCAACACTAAACCAGTTTTAACTTTTACTAAAAGAGAATAACTATGTTGGTCTTGAAAGGAGAAAATCTAATTTCATAGTTGTTCATACCAATGCAGAGCTGACTGAACACCTCTACGTCACTTGACAAATATATCTTATATGCAAGGATTTATTTATTATCATTATTATTTTTTTTAAATAATTGTATTGCCATGAATGTCCACTGAAATCACCACCATAATATGTTTAGCACTGGAATACTCCATCATGAGGTTTAGTGGCGTGACCCCTACATGAAGCTAGACCACCTGTCCTATACGTCAAGGCAATTAATGGTCGTGGTCCTCGCGTGAGTGTCATATACTACACACACACACACACACACACACACACACACACATACACATACACATACACATACACACATACACACATACACACATACACACATACACACACACACACACACACACACACACACACACACACATGCCCGAACACGGCTCAGTCCAGTTGGTGAATCACATTCCGTCCATTACCTAAATGAATTTACACACCTGTGTAGGCAGGCGTGGTGGTGGTGCAGTGCATTTGGTCAGGAGTTAGCAGTCACCACACCAAAGACGGGTGACATAGTTGTTGTGGTCTAACCTTACACACGAGATGATGATGATGATGTAATGCATAAACTTATCAATTACACAAATTCTGCATTTAGAGTTCCATGATTTCTAGAGCGTCTGTTCACTCAATCATTATTCAAATCCGGAACGACATCTTTTCGCATCTCATTAAGGAGAAGGAAAAAGACATGGAGGCGAGAACAACAGAAAACAGCCTTTATATCCATATTTCCGGGAGCGTGGCCAGACTTACAGTTCAATGAGCAAGAATTCCTCGGAGAAATCCTTGCTCACAGAAATCCCCTATGTTCATGCCCAAGTATTTATATACATAACATTTTCACATTTTAGAATACAGCATGCAAATCTAATTAATGTATATGTAATAATGTTAAACATCAATGTAAAGGAAAAGAAAAAGATTTCTCAGAAATTTCTTCGCTCACGGATATTCATTCGAGGAAATCTGACAAACGCTGCTGTTACTATAAACATCCTTATGTAAAGGCGGCTTAAATGCTGCTCCGTAAAGATGAATGATACACAATTTCAGAATGATACTTAATTTAATGAGAATACGTAAACATGCTGCGTATAAATGTACTACCAAAACATTACACGTCATGCTTAATGCACTATAATACACCATATTAATTAGAAAACGGTTTTATAATAGTTATCTATTAATCAGACGTCTTACAAGTTTTCTCTGATGCACAACATGTCCGTTTTCTTTGGTACTCGTTTGGCCTCTTCCTCTTGGTAACTCAAACAACTCCGGTGTTTCTCGGGAGGAAATATAATCCATTGATTAGGCGACATCAGCGACCAGTAATATATAAATAAATTTTCGTGCAAGGTAATAAGATGCAAATAAAACAAAAAGTAGACAGGATAATCAAGTAAACAAATACTATCTGGAAAATAATTATGCAGACCTACTTTCCACCTACGTCATAATCGTAGGTGTTTCCAGCCGTCAGCCCTCCGCCATCACCACCCAACACGGTCTTAAAGGCTGACAAGCGTAGGTATGTGAGTGGCAGGGCTGGGAAAGGGTGGATTTGGGCTGTAACTGGTACGGGATAGCTTCAGTCAGTGAGTCTTCCAGTCCTTTATAAATGACTAACGAAATGACTGCTGGACTGCTGGTTGATAGCCTAGACTTATTAACTGTTGACTAATTGGCTAACTTGAGGAACGAAAGAAAGACTGGCCGGCTGAGTAGCAGAATAAATTACTGGAAAGTTGGTGGGATACTACTGAATGACTGGCTGTCTGGTTAACTGACTAATGGTGAAAAATCGACTATAACTGACTGGCTTGGACTGAGTGACTGGTAAAAGTACCACAGGAGATAATTTCCACGATACAAGCCGGATAAATGCTTCCTGTGCCGGCTAATCTTCGCCCCTCCCCGTCCCTCTGAACACACACACACACACACACACACACACACATACACACACACACACACACACACACACACACACACACACACACACACACACACACACACACACACACACACACACACACACACACACACACACACACACACACACACACACACACACACACACACACACACACACACACACACACACACACACACACACACACACACACACACACACACACACACACACACACACACACACACACAACACACAACACACAACACACAACACACAACACACACACACACACACACGGTTCACCTAATATCTGGCCGGGTTTCGCTCCCTTTTTTCCAACAAAACACGCAACACAAATGTCTTCTCTACCCGCTTGGTCGATCACTCTCATAAGATTTTTCTTCTTCTGGATTGTTCGTCTCTTCCTTCTTTCATTTCCATTTCTTGCACGCACGAGACAGAGAATCAAAGACAAAATCAAAGATTATAAACAGATACACCGTTTCATGATGAAAATAAAAGAGGAGCACACAATCTTTCACAACAACAATAATATTAATAATAACAATAATAATAATAATAGCAATAATAATAATAATAATAATAATAATAATAATAATAATAATACCGACAAGAACAACTATTCAGTAAATACATATCATCCATAACAAACAAACACACACACACACACGACCAAACAAAGGTGGTCATCATTTGTTAAGCCTGTTCCTGGTGGCCGGCACGTCTAGGCCTGGAACGCTACAAGGCAGGTGTAGCAATACTGATTAGCCAGGTGTGCTGCGGGGGGTGAATGCACACTGGCCTACACCTGGCCAATGGTGGCGCCACATGGACCAGACGAGCCAGCCTTGTGTTGCCTATGTCACCCTCCCCCATCACCATCAGTTTGACCCCATTACCAACCCTCATTACCAACATCATCATTACCATCACAATTGCCAAGGTCACAACCCTCCCCTACACAGACAACGCATTGCACCCGTCAATTGCACTACATACACCCTCACCTCCCTCCGAACACCATTATGTGCATATGCAACACCACAATTGAAGTACACCAAACAACCCCCCTCCCCCTCCCAGTAGTAGTCTGTAAGTACCCTTGAAGGTGCCTTAATTACCACCACCAACCTACCACACCTGCCCGACCATCTGCCGCCTAAGCACGACCAGGCCACGCATACAATAACTACATTTAAGGCAAATACGGAAGGTTGTCCAATCAGCCGCACTGCTTACACTGGCACGGCAGGAATATCATAGAGACAGACAAATGTTTATGCAAGACAGGCTCAGGCAATGCCCTTCGGTGGGGTCACATGTATAAGGGGAATGAACTTGATGCACGAGGAGGCGCTGGATTATGGATAATGTAATGAGGGAGGATGTATTTTTATCTGTTGTGTTCGTTTTAAGCTTCACAGTTTCCTCTGTCAAGACTTATTGTCAGCTGTGCATCACGCTTGGGAAAACAAGAATATGTTGCTGTGAAATGACCAAGCACCGTGAAGAAGTGTCTTTGTAAACCTTCCTTTACCCTTTTCAAACTATATGTTCATCAAATACTTTCTTTGAGTTTACACTAGGGATGTATGACCTCAGGAAATGGTCACTACGTTTTGGGAGAAGCACCTACAACAGCAGTGTTTCATTGCTCCTTTGTGTCACATTATCACGTCAACACACTGGTATAGTTTTCCAAGCAAAGAATAAAAATGTCCATAACGTTATCTGAATATACAATTTATACATCATCAATATACATACAAGTTCAGGCCGCTACTGTCATCCTGCGGGATGACGTTTGTCACTACTGACTTTCCCTTACAACATTCACCACGAGGGAACAATGAATTATGACAGGCGATGCGTCAAACAGGCTGGAACAGGCACGATGCTAGTATAATATGTTATGTAATATTACTTTACATAATTTTTATACATAATATGCATGTATGTATGTGTGTGTAAATATATATATATATATATATATATATATATATATATATATATATATATATATATATATATATATATATATACATATATATATATATATATATATATATATATATATATATATATATATATATATATATATGTATATGTGTGTATATATATATATATATATATATATATATATATATATATATATATATATATATATATATATATATATATATATATAGTATATACGGTAAGCCACGTAAATTCCCAATGGTTAGCATTACTGCTTTAAATTTTAATCATCATTAAAATCGTGGTTCATTTCCGCGCTTTGGAAAAATCACGTTAAATATTATCAAATACGTTGTGTTGCCTTTTTATGCATATTTTATTTCCTTATTTAAGGTTGTGCTCATTCAAACCTGCACTTGGGAAACCTTTCATGAAAATAGTTTCTTTGGCAAAATCAAGCCTGGCCAGGCACGACTAGTGCTGCGATATCTGTAAAAGACTATAGTATATAGAATTACTTGAGCGTAGTATGTAAAAATAAAATTCGTCTTGGTTACTGTATTCTCATCTGTAATATACACACAGTGCAATTACTTCTCATGGTCACGTGGTGCCACCTTTAATGTTAATGTACAACATATATGTTTTTTACATGTTTTCATATTAGCATTGGCTGTTATTATTTCAATGTTTATTAAAAAAAAAAGTGCATAGTGCTCCTAATTATATTTGTGGTGTTCACTATGAAACTTGGTGAATAATAAGTTTGTGTATTCGTACTTTTTGAAAATATTCTGCACATTTAACAATACCGCGATAATACTGATAACTGATAATTTGGGTCATCGTAATATCAAATTTATATACCGTCACACACACACACACACACACACACACACACACACACACACACACACACACACACACACACACACACACACCCACACCCACACCCACACCCACACACACACACACACCCACACGCACACACGCACACACACACACACACACACACACACACACACACGTTTTGCCTGCAAGCTTTCAGTCTTTCCTGTGCACCTCCTGCCTGGCTTCCTTCTCCTCTGCCTACTACCCAGTCACTCTGTCAATCAAACTTGTATGCCACCTGATATTTGCTATGCCAGGTACACATCCTGCTCGTTTTCATGTTTGCTTCTTTATCATTGTAATTGATGGTCTCTTCAGTTTTTGTTTATTCTATCCATATTGATATTTTCATTCTTCTTTCGAGTTAACTTGAACCTTGACCATTACCATGCTATTCCTGCATTTGTTAACTTATTCGTGTGTGTGTGTGTGTGTGTGTGTGTGTGTGTGTGTGTGTGTGTGTGTGTGTGTGTGTGTGTGTGTGTGTGTGTGCGCGTGCGTGTGCGTGTGCGTGTGTGTGTGTGTGTGTGTGTGCTTATACATTCAAAGCCACCACCAGCACTATATTCCTTAGGTTATTGCTGATGTCTTAAGGAGGCGTTAATGAATGCTAACCTAAACTACCTCTTCCCCACACACACACACGGGGAGCAAGTTGGAAAGAATTACAAAGAGCGGATGGATCTACCTCACTATACAGCAGCGCCACGCACCACTGAACACACCCATTCATGCCTGCCCACGCGTTAATTTACATTCTGTGCAAACGAGCCATTAAAAGCACGCAATAGTTACAGCACGTGAAGAAAAGAAGAACTGATGTTTTACTACTGTTATTATTATTATTACTATTATTATTATTATCATGATCAATAGTAGTAGTAGTAGTAGTAGTAGTAGTAGTAGTAGTAGTAGTAGTAGTAGTAGTAGTAGTAGTAGTAGTAGTAGTAGTAGTAGTAGAAATAGTAGTAGTTGTTGTTGAAGTTGCAGTTCCCGTGGTTGTTGTTGTAGGTTGGCAGGAAGGCAGGGAGTATTAGCAGTAAATCCTATATAAGGTAGGAAGGCAGGCATCATTACCAATAACTCCTGTGCAAAACAACAACACTCAATACATCAGCAACACAAACTAAATGACGTTCACTGACACTAATATACTAACCAACGAGTGAGAGAGAGAAAGAGAAGACAAGAAACTTTCCAGCAATTACACAGCCAGGAATTTGTCTATCTTATAAAAGTATAGACACATTCCAAGGGCGGCATCAGACATATAGCAGCATTGGAAACACCTGGACGAAGGGATTTCCAAGCAGATGACGGGGAAACAGGAAAACTTAATGAACTGTTACTGTCTTATACAAACTGTAACTAAGTCAGACAAAAGGAAGACTAGTGATAAGAGTCAGGTTAGGTTAGGTTAACGTTAAATAACTCGAACTGAAACTAAAACAAATACTGCAACTGACGAGAAAGAGAGAGAGAGAGAGAGAGAGAGAGAGAGAGAGAGAGAGAGAGAGAGAGAGAGAGAGAGAGAGAGAGAGAGAGAGAGAGAGAGAGAGAGAGAGAGAGAGCGCAACAGGTGAAACAGGTGAAACAGGTGAACAAGTGAGCCGAGTAATTTTTCTCCCGGACGAGAAATAAACACGACACGAACTCGTCATGTGATACAAGAAAAAAAACGACAGCAAAAATTGAAGGAAATAAAACCAAGGTAGTCGTGCAGTTGGCAGGTGGATGGCGGAGCGAGGAAAGCTACCCGGTGCTGAAGGTTCGAATCCCTTAGTGTACGGTACATACATACATACATACATACATACATGTCACTTCGCTTGGATGACACTCTCGACCCCTCTCCTCTTTTCCTTGTATATGTTTTCCCTTCCTACTTTCCGAATGCAACCTGAGGCTCTTTATAACGGGGTAAAAACTGACGTGTACGTACGTACATACATATATACACACAACACGACCTCACATCTGACTCCCTGTACCCTATATATCAATAAGCTTTAGTAACAATAACTTTATCCAATGGCGCCCGTCAGCCACGCCCGCTTTCCTCCCTATAACACCACCACCACCACCACCACAACTCTTGCACAAGCTTACCAAGTCCAGCTGAACACAATGGTCGCTCACGTACCCCCCTACCCCAACCTCACCTCCCGCTCCCTGACACAAGGTGGGGTAGGGAGAAGGGAGGCTGGAGAGAGAGAGAGAGAGAGAGAGAGAGAGAGAGAGAGAGAGAGAGAGAGAGAGAGAGAGAGAGAGAGAGAGAGAAAGAGAGAGAGAGAGAGAGAGAGAGAGAGAGAGAGAGAGAGAGAGAGAGTGTATGCGTGTGACCTCACCATCTAATCAACACACCTGACAAATATATGCATGAATAACTGTTATATAAAAAAATAATATAACGGAAGACAATAAATAAATAAACAAATAAATAAGAAATGAAATAATAATAATAATAACAAAACTGCACACGCAAGAAGAGAAACGACTGAGGAGGGAAGGGGAGAGGGAGACAAGTACGAAATGCATACATAATACATTCACCCATTCATAACAATCATTACCACTATTCTTATATTTTTTGGGTAACATTTCTTCTTTTTTAATGTGAATACAAGTGGCAGGGCGCGCATCTTTGTTTGATTTACGGTCGTCCACTTAAATGCGAGGCAGAGGGAACAGCCGATTCTACGAAAAGGCTAAAGGAGATGGCGTGGCCGGTGGTGGTGGTGGTGGTGGTGGTGGTGGTGGTGGCGGTGGCGGTGGCGGTGGCGGTGGCGGTGGCGATGGCGGTGGCGGTGGTGGTGGTGGACTAAGGTGTGGCGCTCAGGAAGAGGAATAACAGGTGTGACGTTAAAACAGCGTGACAAGAACAGGTGTGTGTGTCATGAGGCAAAAATAGTGAGAGGGAAAGTGAGCGAAAATGAAGGAAAATGATACGTGATATGAAGAAACGAAACGGGGAGGGAGAGAGAGAGAGAGAGAGAGAGAGAGAGAGAGAGAGAGAGAGAGAGAGAGAGAGAGAGAGAGAGAGAGAGAGAGCGAGAGCGAGAGAGAGAGAGAGAGAGAGAGAGAGAGAGAGAGAGAGAGAGAGAGAGAGAGAGAGAGAGAGAGAGAGAGAGAGAGAGAGAGAGATATTGTCGTGAGTCGACACACAGAGCTGTGTTGTACAGTGGATAAACAGAAAGTGCCAAGGCAGACGTTTTGACCATAACCAGATACAGTGTTTACTTCCTAGAGGTTGTAAAAGGGAGGAGGAGAAAGCGTGAGTGCCGACCGAAGACAGTTGGAAGAAGTCATACGGAAAAATTCGTTGGGTGCCAGCCGTTGTAGAACTAAACTTTATGAAATTGAAAAGAGACATAACTTTGTGAAATTATATAGAGACATAGCCTTAAGTTTTGAAAGTTAGGAACTCACAGACGCTGTGACTGGAGAGAATAGGTAACTGTCAAGATTTTGAAAATAAGAAAGGCTGTATTAGAAGGCAGATTCACGCTGACTTACAACTGAGGAGGTTCACCCAACTCAGCTCCCAATGGGGTTGGGATATTGGGGTAAGTGGAAGCTCTTTTCTAATGCAATCTTAAAAGCAGCCGTAGGATGTGTGTTAGGATTTGATTTTATGTAGGATTTGTGATTTATTATGTGTTGCTCCGTGATTACTTTAAAATGTGTTGCTCCGTGATTACTTTAAAATGTATTGCTCCGTGTTTACTTTAAAATGTATTGCTCCGTGATTATTTTTATTATGTGTTGCTCCATGATTATGAATATTTTTATAAGCTCCTAGAAGAACTACTTGTGTACTTGATTATGTTTGTGTTAAAGCAAGGAGGAAGGATGATGTTACTATACAACAGAAGGAGCAAGGAAAGAAATTAGAAGAATTACTTATGTGCTTGATTATATATGTGTCAAAGCAAGAAGATAGGATGATGTTATTATATGACAAAAGATGCAAGGGAAGATTATTTGTTAATTAAAATTATAGAAAACGGAAAGATTTTCAATGACAATCATTTTAGAAGTTAGTGTTCTGTAACCCCGTGACCAAAGAATAAGTTGATTAACAGAACACGAAAACGTTGCAATAACGAGCAACGAAATTGGTGGCAGCGGTGGGATTTATTGCAACATTGTTGATATTACAACATTGAATATATTGTAACATTGATTATATTGCAGCATTGCATATATTGCAACATTGATTATATTGTAGCATTGCATATTTGCAGAAATTGCAACATTGTAGAAATTTCAACATTGTAGGAATTGAAACATTGAAGAAAGTGCAACATTACAGAAATTGCAATATTGCAGGAATTGCAACATTGCATAAATGGCACCATTGCATAAATTGCAACATTGCAGAAATTGTTAGATAGATTTTGCAACCTTGTATAAATTGTTAGATGGATTAATAGATTGCAAGCAATCGTGAAATTGAAGACAAAAGAAAAAAAAATGTCTTTGCAATTTCAACCTAGTTTGAAATTGTATGATTCTTTGTGACTTATATGAGACGCATTAATCCTAGATTGTTAAAACCGAGCAGTTTTGAAAAAATATATATATTGAGGTTCAGAGAATGAAACCACATTTTTTGATCTTGTGTTGCAAGAAAACTTTAGAGAAATGGCTCAAGCACAATCACTTGGCAGCACCAGCACCTATTTTAGTAAGGATGATATTGTAGAGGCAATTATAGATAATGAAAGGAAGAATTTTAATAAGATTATCGCATTACCGTATTTTGTGGAGGCAGTGAACCAAGCCTTATACACGAGTTGTCATCTGTTACTCGTAGACCGAAAGAGACATTAACTGAATTCTACATCAGAATTGAAGGCATTGTTGAGCAGTTAGAGTCACTTAAGCCTACAGGCAAGGAAGTTTATAGTGATATGTTTGTTTCCATTATTATAAATGCATTACCCAAAGACTTCTCAAACATTTTAACAGAAGCTGATATGAAAATTCCTTTGACTGTCTATTAAAAGGCATTAAAATATGTAGCCTCACATCCAAGCCTTCAGCTTACGGATGTTGCAATAAGGAAAGAAATGAGTAAGGGTATTCCAGTAAATTCCATCACCTCACAGGAAACGCCTGTCTATCAGATACCAACAGGAAGAAATGACTTATTGTCAGAGATGTGAGATAATCAGTCACAACACACAACACTGTCAAGCCTCAGATGTCATCGATTTGGTCATAATTCTAGGTGCCGATTCATCTATGGTGCTTATAGGAGCAGTGAATGGACAATCAGGCCACGTATTTATTTAAGTGAAACTAGGAGATAAAAATAGTAAGGAGCAATTAACATAAATTGATACTGGAGCAGGAGTCTCTATAATAGGAGCTGAATTAGCGAGAGTATTAGGAGAAATTAAAATAATTCAAGATTTAACCACAATCCGTAACGCAAGTGGAAATGTTATGGCCACTGCAGGAAAGACAAGATTAACACTAGAAATAGGAGGAAGAAATTATATTCATGAATTAATTATTAATGAAGAAAGAGAATCAACTTCACGATTGATATTAGGCTGGCATTTTATGAAAAGGTACGATGTGAAATTTCAGACTAACCCACTGAAGCTCTATATTGAAAGAAATAATTAAATACAGTTGAAATACCATTAGAACATGCACTGCATATACCGAAAGAAAATAAAAACGCCACGAAAAGAGATTATAGAGAATAGTAAATGCAAATGTTCTGTAGCAGATGCAACAGTATTAGAAGGAGAAAATATAAGTTTTATAGAACTGGAAACCAGTTTAGTGGATTATTATACAACTATTTTTGAGAAAATATAAGTTTTATTGTACTAGAGACCTGCCTAGTGGATTATGATATAGCTATTTTGAGCCAGTAGTAAGAAATGCTGGATCTCACACATTATGTCTGGGGATAGAGAAATTAGAATCTGATAGAGAAAATTAAAAATCTAGATTCATTATACAGTATATGAATGTGACTAATGAGAAAATTGCGCGAGAACTAAGGAGAACCTTAGGACTGTTCAGCCATGTAATAAAGAATATTTCCCAGTTGATCAGTGTTATAATGTGAATACCATAACAGAAAAAATTAAGGAGGAACAACAAAATTGACTTTTTCAGACGATAGATGACATGTTTCCTGTAAACTAATGGAAATAAGATCCTAAAGGGACTTATTATGAAATATCCATCAGTCTTTGCAAACGATGATGATCCTCCAAGTGTAACTCCATTTTACCATCATACTATCAAACTAGAGTCAACCCCTAAACCTAGAAAACCATACCCTGTTCCAGTTTGTTACCATGAAAAGGTAAAAGAACAAATTAAAATAATGGAAAAACATGGAATAATAAGACCTTCAAGATCGTCTTTTCAGTCACCTTTGGTACCAGTAATAAAAAAAGGATGGAAAATTAAGGCTTTGTATAGATTTCAGGAATTTAAATACTCATGTAATGAATGATTCATACCCCCTACCTAACAAATAATATTCTTCATAACTTAGGTAAGGGGAAAATATTTTCATGTTTAGATTTAAAGCAAGGTTTTCATCAAATTCCTCTTACAGAAGACAGTAAATCCTTAACTGACTTTGTAACACCTGAAGGGTTATACGAATATAATGTCTTGCCAATGGGTTTGAAAGATAGCCCAATGTCGTTCTGTAGAATAATAAATCAAGTATTAATAGGCTTGACAGACCATATACACATGTATACTTATATGACATTATAATTCAAGGTATAGATTTGATGGATAATATAGATAACCTTGAAAGGATATTCCTTAGACTCCAGGAATCAAAATTAAAAGTGAATTTAAAGAAATGCATTTTCTTTACGACAAGTGTAAAATATTTAGGACATATCATCTCCGCAGAGGGATTAAAACCTCAGCCAAATATAATAGAAGCAGTAAATAAGATGTCCACACCCAAACCAGTAAAAGAATTATAGTCATTCTGGGGGTGACTAACTATAGAAAATTCATACAAGGTTATGCTGGGATGGCAGCTCCCTTAAATAAACTTACAGAAGGTCACAGGACGAAAGAAAATTAATAAATTAAAATACATAGAATTGAATAATGAAGCTAAAGAAGCATGTTAAACTCAAAAGAGTATTGTCAGAGCAAATAACACATTTTTATCCTGATTTTGAAAAAACATTTTATCTTACCATGGATGCTTCTAATATTGCAATTGATGGTGTTCTACGACAAAGGGATGAATATGATAATCTGAGACCACTTACGTTTTTTGGCAGAAAATTAAATAAGGCTGAGATTAATTATAGTACTTTTGAAAAAAGAAGCACTAGCATTTGTGTATGGTCTGAAAATAAACAGGACATTATGTCTAAGATTTCCTATAATGGTTCACACTGATCACCGACCCCTGGTATGGCTATTAATTAACTCAAATGCGAACAGTAGAATCGCTAGATGGCAATTATTAGTAGTTGAATTTGATGTTAAAGTGGAATATATCCCCGGTAAGGAAAATAAGGTAGCTGACTGTTACTCAAGATTAAGGCATCACAAGGATAGCCTAGAAGGTAATGATGATTATAATGAGTTATTGGAAAATGAAAATATATGTGTAGTAACAGAAGAAAAAGCAAATATGTATCTCGAATGGGATCTAGAATAGTTACTATGAGATTACGAGATGAAGATGAGTATTATGGATTATTGAAACAATTATTATGAGATTACGAGATGAAGATGAGTATTATGAATTATTGAGACAATTATTATGAGTTTTCAAGATGAAGATGAGTATTATGGATAATTGCAACAATTGTTAAAGGAAGGTTATGATGTCGACACAATTAAGAAAGAGTTAAGTAAGCACAAAAAGGAAGTTGGAAAATTGAATTTAGAAGAAATGATTGTGGATAATAATATTTTATATAGATCAAGTAAAAAAAAAAAATTATGGTGACATGACTAGACAGATTGTAATGCCTAATTCTTATAAACATCAAGCTTTGAAACTGGCACATTCTATGCTACCTGCAGGGCATGGGGGTGTGCAAGTTACATTACCAAGATGTCAAAAGTTTTCATACTGGTACGGTATGAAAAAGGATGTTGAGAATTATTGCAAAGCATGTCTATATAATCGCTTTAAGCGATCTGGGGGACGCTCCAGCACCACTAAGAAGTTATCCGGATATACTAATGCCTTTTGAATGTGTACACATGAATTTATTTGGGCCCATAGGAAATTCATAAAAAATATATAAATATTGTTTAATATTGATTGATGTGCTTACAAGATATTTGATTGCTGAACCGATTAAAACAGACAGTTGTAGATGTAGCTCAAATCTTTTTTGAATCAGTGGTATGTAAGCGGAAAATACTTGAGACCTTGGTTGCGGACCAAGGTAGAGAATTTGTTGATGGAATTTTGGAAGGAGTAGCTAACTTGTTGCAAATGAAACATATAACAACCACTCCATACTTTCCACAAACAAATGGCGTAATAGAGAGAGGGTACTGTATTGAAGATATTACGCACTTTAGTGCAGGATAATGTTAGTATTTGGGAAACAATGTTCCTTATAGCTATTTCATAGAAGCCTCCGAGACAGTCCATTTTTCTTAATGTATCTTAGGGACCCTTGTTTCTCTTTTAGAATTATGAAAGAAGAGAAAACATGGTATAATATTGATGATTATAAACAGGAAATGGCAAATAAAGCTAATAGAGTTTATGCAAGAAGCAAACTATATTTAGAGGAAGCTTAAGAATGTTACAAAGAATAAATATGAGAGCAAAGATAATAATAATTGAAATAGGAGACAGAATATATGTAGGACAAGTGCCAAGAAAAGGGTTACCGTCAAAACTACAACCAGCCTACAATGGTCCATTCAGAGTGTTAGAAGAAGTGTGATGTAGTAATAAAAGGAAGAAATATTAGATCCGGTGATATAAAGACATTGCATACAGATAGAGTACGTGTTATATATGAAGATAATATTACACCACATTTAAATCCTAATGTGAAAAGAGTAAATCCAGTACATGACAATGGAGAAACAAGAGAGACAAGAATAAGCCTTCAACCCGTAGATCTATTTCCGTTTTTTCTAAGGATACAGATGATAATTCAGTGGATAATGCAGTAAATAATTCAATGGGGAGTGCATTAGAAAATTCAATTGAAGAGGATAAAGAACCTATAGAATATACATAAAAATGTATATTAGTAATTTATTATTATATTTCTTTTAAAATAAGTATTGATATCATCACTGAACCCATTAAAAGAGCTGAAAACCTTACAATCAATATTAGTCGCAATTTTGATAGTGCAAAAGATAATGATTTTACAAGTAATTTAATTATGCGAAGTGATTTAATTATGTGACGTGTTTTGGATTTGATTCGAAGTTTAAGCAGTTACATTTGGCTGTGATTGATTACTTGATCCATATTTTAGGTTATAACTTAAATGATTCCAAGAGAAATAGACATACAAGAGGTGTTGTAAATATTATTGGATCAATTGCAAATGCTCACTTTGGTACAGCAACACAAGACCAAATAAATCACATTAACAGAAATTGCAATCTCTTAATCAATTTACGGAAGAAAGAAGAGTCCGCAATGTACACTCTCTTATTTGAATGTTACTCTAGGTGATTTAACAAAATGTACACCAAGCATTAGATAAGCTGAAAACGACTACGAGTATGACTGAAAAATATTTAATAAATTAAATAATACTATAACTGAATAAAATCAAGAAGTACTTATATTAGAAACTTTTTTACATGTACAATTAGTTATGTGTTATCTCTGAGGATCATATAAATTTAAGAATTGGGTTACAGACCATGTTGGAAAACCATGTTTTTCCTCACATTGTAACTAACACTATGTTATTGAAATTATTGGATGATATTTCTGTTAAGACTATTGGTTTATTGTTCCCTCCTGAACCAGAATTTTTAGGTTTACATAGAGCTGCTATTCGTACTGTATATAAGACTACATTAGATGGATTGAGTTTCTACTTACTTATTCCCCTCAGAGGTGATCCCATAGACAATTTTGATATCTTAAAATGGGTTCTTTACCATATCCTATTCCACATACTGATGCTTTATTGTTACATTATATATCAAAGCATTATTTGGTTATTAGTGAGTCAAGTACTCATTATTTTTTGATGGATGAGTTTAATGTATGTAGGAAATATGATGATTTATTGATTT